>CM035341.1:52904150-53114149 GCA_020226455.1 Prunus salicina
CATGATAAAGTAATGCTGGTGGCTTTACATTAAGATAGTGGATCCAGTTTAATAATAAGTACAATTTCATGACAACCTTGGCTCTCAATAATCCATTTTGTACACTCTAATAGTTACTTTTGATGGGATGGCTATCTAATATTGGCTTTCTCTTTTCAGATGCTGTCAAAATTTCAGAAAAATTTTATCCACTAACCAAGCTATTTTGTATTTTCGCTAATTTTGATTAGATGATTATGGATTTCTGAATATGAACCTAAGTTTTGTACTTGTCTTAACTTTCATTCATGGTTGCATAATGTACAATAATTTTTTCTCATCCAACAATCAATTTTCATCTCAAAAAATTTATTAATCAGTAAAAACATTAAATTTGTATTTCAGTTTGGCCCCCTATTGGGTACAAAACCAAACCCAGTACAACATAACCAGATTCTTGGTTCAGTTCAACAACAAACTCACAACAATATAAAAAACAATAGAGAGTATATCGGTACAATCCACTTAAAAACGTGTGCTTGACATATACCAAACGAACGTGTAGAAAGTTCCAAAAAAAAAAAACAAACATATTCTTATTCTCTCATACCAAACATAAGTTCAACTGAACATTCTCATTAGTGATTACCTGATTCCAGCCAAGAGGGGTAAGATGTGCATCAAAAAGATCATAAGACATGTATGCACTATGATCCTTTTCGCCTTCCACATTGTGAATCCCTTGTGCATGCCTTACCTGTATATATCATCACTTGGTCAAAAATACCCAAATGCACTCTACGACCAGTATTAAGTAAAATGAAGGAAAAAGAAATGAAGGGCCAGAGTTTGCAACAAACCAGGTGAAGAGTTTTAGAACGGTGCAGAGGGTAGAGACTTGGACCTGTAGTGGCATCCATATCTGCACCAATGAACCCCCACCCCAATAGCAGAAAAATAAATAAGAAGAAAAAAAAACTAAACAGGGTAGAGCACGCGAGCATAAGTACATATCAATACAACACGATGAAAGAGACCTTCACATCTTCAGAAGAATATGGCCTAACAATTAACATTCGTGTTCAGAAATCTAGAATAAAGGGCCCAACACCAGAATAAAATACAATTATTTGGCTTTGCAGCTAAAAAGATTTCACCTTTTTTATTATGGAGGAATAAACGGATATCCAATTGTGTTCGCCACTCAATCATCAATAAATAAATATATAACCAACAACAAAATCATAAAAAACTTAAAACCCAGTTTGATTGGCAGATCAGATCAGAGGCAGGCATGAAGTAAAAGAGATTTTTTTATTTTTTTATTTTTGATCGAGAAGTAAAAGAGAAAAAGCAAACTTGCAAAAGAAAAAAAAAACAATGCATAATTGAATTTACAGAAGATAAGAAATGAAGAAGAGAACTGCAAATAGGTGTTCCCTACCTGGTGGTGGTGGAGGAGAGGAGGAGAAACAAAGAATGGCAGAGCGCGGTGGTGAGAATCTTGGGAGCTTGGAAATGGGAGAGGGGACAAGGAGGGGATTGTGAGAGAGGGGAGGGGTATATATAGCAGAGATGGAAATGGTCATGGTTGATGGCTTGGGTGAGAGCTACACGTACGTATGTGTCAACTTGTGACTGCCTAGAGATACGTGAAGGCCGATTGTCCAATGTTCCATTGCACATGGCGCATTTGAAGCCTGTCTCTGGTTCCAGGTCTTGTTGTCATTGTACTCGGATTTGTTTTATTTGTGTTATTTTATTTTTCTGATCCCCAAAAAGAAAAAAACCAAAAACTTGGAAGTTGGATGGAGGAGGGTCGTTGTTTTTGGACCCGATAGGGTAAATAGAGCATAGAGCATGGAGAGAGACAGGGACAGAAGCAAGCCATACTTCAATACTCGGCAGTTTTCTATTTATAAAATAATTGGCTTGTTATGATGCATCGGATTCTGCTTGCGTCTTCTTGGCTCTTGCAGCTTTTGCTCCATCTCTTACAATTACATAGGTGGTGGTCCATGGCTGGCCCAGCTAATCAATGTAGTCGAAGACCGTATGATCTCTCCATTTAACGGTCTAGATTGAGTTATAAGCTTTTCTCCAAGTGAGGGTTATATCCCCAAAATCCATCTTCAAAATCCATCTATCGTGTTGTGTCTTGTCAATTAGCAAATACCTGTTGACCCCTTAAGCTCAAGGGCATTTTTGTAAATTTATCTCTTTTTTTTATCCTTTTTTTATCCTTCTCTTTCTTTTCTTTCGTCTTTTTGTAAATTTGTTTATTTATTTTTAAATTCTTAACGGATTATCGTGTCGTGTCGTGTGATTCGCGAATTGTAACGTGTCGTGTTCGTGTTTGACATTTCCAACCTGTTTTCTTATCGTGTCGTGTCGTGTCAACCCATTAAAAAAAGCGAGTTGACACGAACATGACACGAACACTACAAACACAACACGAATGCCAAGTCTATTCAAAAGTTGACTACATAATGACTAAATTAAAAAATTATTATATAAATTTTTTTTTTTTAAAAAAAAGAACTTACAAAGGGCTAATTCCTAATATTTTTCTAAAAATTCCTTTGTATAAATACCTATCTCATTCTTACATAATTTATCACAACATCTTCATCCATTTACATAATTTCTCACAATCTCTTCATTCTTTTATAAACTATCCTTCATCTTTTTAGATTTTTAAGTTATTTTTAAAACAATAAGAAATCTAATCATAAATATATAGGGCTAATTACGTGCCGACAAGTGGATGTCAAAATTCCTATCCCAAAATATTTTTCTCTTTTAAAATATATTTTAAATAGGATATAAATAGTAGTTTAATTCAATTAATTAATTAATTTACATCATATACTAAAAACTATTAAAATATTAAATTTAGCCATTTGCTGCTGGAGACGATTAAATGTAGCTTGACACTATTCCTTATAAAATCATTTTTTAGAGAGCTAAATGTAGCCCAGAGCTAAATATAGCCACTCTCACCTGGAGATGGCCTAACTTAACTTGATTAAAATAATAATCATGTAAGAATCATGTTGACATAGTCACATAGGGGACCAATCAAGCCAAATTAACCAATAGTATCACACTGCGTGGATACTGACCCCACTCATAACTATGTCGATCAGGGTAGACATTCACAACCAACCACTGAACCGGACAGGCTGAACCATACGCCTCACCCTAACTCAGAGTACAAGGCACTGACCACCCACCCACTTCGCCATAGAAAATAGAGGTGCTTGGAAGTTGGGCTTAGGGAAATATTAGTTATGGGATTAGAAATTTAGTGTTGGACTTAAATAATTTTTTTTTTAAATAAAAAAAATACACATCCTATCGGATATAGTCTAGTCCGATTTTGTAAGGTGTGAAATCAACATCGAAACCAATTTGAACCTGTCTAATTTGATGTCGATTTGTTGACTTTTTAGTTAACATATTTTTTGTCCGGTGTTGCACAATGTTTTGATCTTCTAAAAGCAAAACTTTACAAAACTATTTTAATTTAAACTGGGCTAAACTTTACAAAACTATTCATTCAAAAAAAAAAAAAAAAGGGCTAAGCCCCTATTTAACCTTACATAGGTCAACCAATCAAACCGACTTAATCCCAAATTGCCCAGAAATTTGATTTATTATTAAAAATACATGTTTATATATATATATATATATATTAAAAATACATGTTTTGAACCGAACCAAGGAGAATTGGTTTAGCTTACGATTTTCTAATTCCAAGAGTCATTATACTATGACAGAATTGACAATTTTTTTTTTTGCTTATTTATGTACATTCCCTATGTGCTTTCAAACTTGTCTCAGATTACCACATATGCTTAGAAATGTCTTAAAATACCCCTTACACTTTTTAAAACTGTCTCACGTTACCCTTTCGATAAGTATTAAAAGACGTTTCGTCACATGGTGTGGGCCCCACTTCTTTTAAATCACTTAACAATGGAGAGTAAGAGTTATTCAATTTCAGAAAAGGGAAAAGTGGGAGAAAAGGGCTAGGGTCAATGATACCCTCGGAGCCACTTGATGAAACCTTGGAGCTCGGGCTCCTTTACGTCTCCCCCTTCAACATGCCATTGATGGAGCATTGGTAGAATGGAATCCATAGGGTTTCGAATATGCCAAAACATACTGTGCAGAAGCTCAAATGAGGGTGATGAGGAGAAGGGCAGCACCTCAATGGAGTACGATAATGCCCCAAAAATCCTGGACATATTTTCATAAGGCTGCTGGAAAGATTTTCATAAACCCTACCCTCTTCTCCCAATTTCCCCTTTTCTGAAACTGAATAACCCTTATTATCCATTGTTAAGCGATTTAAAAGAAGTGGTGCTCACACCACATAACGGAACATCTGTTAATACTGACGAAACGAATAACATGAGACAGTTTTTAAAAGTATATGGAGTATTTTGAGATGTTTCAAAACATAGGTGATAATCTGAGACAATTTTGAAAGTACATGGGATATGTACATAAATAAGCCCCCTTTTTTTTTTTTTGTTACACATGTCGTCGTTCCAACGGCTCAATACCTTATATAGCTAAACTCACTCAATGGCGTCCAAAGCACATCCCTGATAAGGGCAGTTTTTCTTACTAGCGACTATACATGTTCTTACACATATTAGCACTTAGGCCAATGTAATTGATCAGACAAGTACCAAGAGCTTTTGGTAGATTTGAAATGTTACAAAGCATGCTCGAACTAACATAAATGTGCATTAAGGAGTAGTGTTAAAAATTAATACACACTTGTGTAAAAACTAGAAAAATCTAGAAAACATGAGAGAATATGTCTCAAGTTCAATTTTTTCCTCGCTGAAGTAGACATAGAACCATCAACTGATGCATGGGATATGTGGATAATTCAATGCATACGTTTTTGGGAACAAAGATTTATGCTGAAAGGTGGCTTTTTTATTTTAAATAGAAGCCCGATCTGAGTTGAATTTATTGGGCTTCCTATGGAATATTGTGGTTCTTAAAATTTTGAATCCAAACAGTTTTGGTAGGCTACCCAGCCCATACCCAAATCCATGTTATCGTGGAATCGTTCTTATTCTAACCAAGTAGAGAAAGAAGGTGGCAACGCAAACAGGATCACCATTCCCCTCTATCGTTAGGAGAAAAAGGGCGGCCTTTCTCATCTGATGTTGCTACTGCTTCTCATTCATAAAGCTTCAGTTATTGTGTCACCTTCTAGTTCTATATGACCAACTTAGTTGTGTGTGTAACATATTAACACAAAAATGTCGATAAGAAATTATTATATGTATTTGATACAACATACGACAGGATGATTATATGTTGTATCAAAATTATCTGATTACAACACACATATAATATTAATATCTAAATTCTAAATTGTGAAATGAAACTCAATACGTGTTATAATTTATATGAATTGAATATATCACATAATTATGTCACGTCTATTAAATATAACGCAATAATTATTTATAGGCTTTATGATCTAGTGGTTAAAATTGATCCAATTATTCGTAAGGAGAAAAAAAAAACTCATGGGCAGTCGCTAATAATTCCATGTGGTAAGGAGATTAATATATATATAGGTTTAGAAGATTAGGGTCTGAACAATTTGATTAATTTGCCAAATTTTCTCTATCTTGACAACCAAACCGTGTATATTGGAAACTTTTTTAGTTGTGATGATCCCTTGAAATGCTATGCAGCTATACATTTTGGCCACCACATATTACTCAAAAATGGGTCATGGGTCAACGTATTTCAGCTAAGTCTACTACTATGATTTAACATTTCCCAAGTAATTGGGTTTAGACAGCTAATAAGTTAATTAAGTATATATAGTTGTAGTTTTCTGGCAATATGTATGTTGAACAAAAAACAAATACACCATTATAGTCAGCCTTGTAATTAAACGCGTAGCAATTTTTCGACAAGTTTATTTAGAAAACTGACCAAGTTGGATTACATATATATATTATATATATATATATATACACACACACTTGTCATATTATTAAGCATCAAAGTGGATCCTAATCAACCAATAATCTTTTTGATTAAGGATTTTTCTTGTTTTATTTTTTAGAAGGCCCCACCTATTAATTTGACCGATGAAAACCGGTTTGCTTAATACTAGCTCCAAGATGCTTTAAAGGCATAAAAGAGACAAAATTATGGTTGAGTGTGAAAAGGATGGATCATATCACTTGGAATGAATTAATGCATGAAATGCCATTTTCTTCCTTAATGGGACAGGTCGGGGAATCCATTCCCCAATGAAAGTTGGGGTGAGGTGAGGAATCCCTGATATGAATTATTGCGGGTATATGAAGGCGGGGATGGGGATAGGAATGACATGCATATCCACCCCCTATTCGACCCATTGACATTCTTAATTATCGCCCCTTTTAAAAAAAAGGTGCTAAATTTTTTTTTAACTCTAAATAGAGAATTATTCATTAATTGGTAATTACCCAAAATCAAGGATAAATCCTAAATTGCTTAGTGGCAAAGGCAGAGTAGTTGGGTAAATGATCTTGATTGATCTGATATGATCCTAATGTCGTGCCATAATTAATTTTGGACTTATGAGCTAGGGCAAAGGTTATATAAGAGGGCAATTGTTCATTGGATCATACACAACTTTTTAACGATAAACTCAATACAACCCTAAACCCTTCTTCAAGGCATACAGGTTTTTCAAGGAACTCAAAGCTTTTGCTTCTTTTCCTAGCTTGCTTTCTCAGGTTCTGAGCCTTCTGTGGCCAAGATATATGGGATTTGATAATAGCTCTGCCAGTTCTAACACTGGTATCGATGAGTTGCTGTCCCTAGTTGTAGTATAGGTTCTGACCCTTTCAACTGTTGTCATACATTCCGAAGTTGTTCTAGTGACTTAGAGGCTTTTAAGGTGATAGCAGTCCTAGTTCCAGATAGATCTCTTAGAAAATTTGTTTCATAACAGAACCATAAAAAGAAAATTCTATACCTGTATAATGCATACGTTATTTTATTTCTGTAAGTTATATAGATAATAGTACATCTTTGAAATAAATAAATAAAAAGGGTTTTATTTTTGTACGTTGATCTTATAACATAACATGCATCTCAATCTTTGAAAGAAAATATTAGATTACAATGTAGTGTGACCACCCAGCAGACAACCGCTCAATTTGGGAGGATTGTTCATGGAGAGAAGACCCTTTTGATTTGGAAATTAAGATTTATAGCAGCGTAGATTGTTGTTTCATTTATATATATGGTGGCCTGAATTGGTTGGTGCTCTCTCTGTGATCTTTGAGAACACAATAATATATATTAGTACTGGTCTTTCTGAGAATCTTAGCTCATGAAAGAGACTATTTAAGATTATGCAAATTGTGGGGTGCTAAGATGAGAAAACATTCTTTGTTAATTGCTTAAGAACCTGGAGGAAATTAATCCATGTTTATAATTATTAATGATTGTTTCCCAAGTTATGTGAGTCATAATAATCTATGTGCGTTTGGGTGTAAACTAATAAAATATACTATCGCCACCCACCAAGCTAGCAAACTGGAACATTAATGGAGTTCAATACTGGAGCAAGATGGAGGTGGCCACTGGACAATGCACAATCACGCAATACGCATGTTAAGCTTAGGACCCACCAAGTTTTGGCCTAATGGAAGATTTTATGGTCAGCAGTCAATGGTGGAATGATCTTAATAACCAACCATTATCGTTTTTAATCACTTTCAATGAGGATCCATCTGGATGTAATTAATGTCCTGCACTGTACACAAGGCGTAATTAGCAAAACTCGAGTTGTCAAGCATTTGACTGGCATTGTCAAACCTTCCGCAGCCCACAAACAGTTGTTACCTAAACCCTTTTGATAATAAAACAAGGGTGTTGGGTAGGTTTTTAATTAGCATACATGTATATATGATCGATCTTAATTAAGGGATTAGTTGATGTTTACTGCTTCAAATACATAACTAGTTTTACAGTTTGGTGTTTAGAAATTATGTCCAAGTTGAAGGTAGAATGAATTACTCATGAAGAAAACTTATCTCATCTAGTCCCCAAAAAATGATAGGATATCAACACTTTATAACTTATCACTTCTAATCCACTCAAAATGAAAAATCCTCGACCTCTTCTTTGATTTCCTCCTTCAACATACCTTAAATTAATGTAGTGAGTTTTCTAATCCAATCCAATCACCATAGGCACCAAACGAGCCCTTAATGACGTACATCTTCCAAGTTTAAATCCTAGGGCTATAGTTGTCAAATGAAAAAGAAATGTAAGTTTCAATTATCATATGGTGGTCCTATTCCAAAAGGATAAGTGTGGGATAAAATTAAGCTTGAACTCTCATGGATAAACACATGACGTTAACTCGATAAGGGAAATGTGGATATGTTTTCTCCAATAATTATTTAGAAAAATATACATTTTAATTAAATGATCAACCTGGATACTCTGCTGAATTGGATCCACTAAGGAAGGATGAGAGATCTTGTTGTCGATATGTCTACGTTTAACTTCCGTGAACTTGGTGTACATGTTAGATCGATATGTTGAGAGAAGACAGTTGGATTTAAGTCCAAAAATGTCGGGACTTTAATTTTCTTTAGGACTGCCCCCGCCATTGACAATTCCTTCCGCATCCGATGTTTATGTTTAATAATTTGGCCAACTAATCTGTTGGACCCAAATTTTTTTACACCTAGCTAGACACCTGCGTTATGAGCATATATAAGCACTGTTGTTAACTAAGATATATATATATATATATAGATATTTTCTTCTATGTGCGTCCGAACGTTATTATTGTGTGAACGTTATGTATTTTCTATTATCTCTCTCTACTTTCCTCTCTATTTGCTACGGCATCTGTATGGTAATAACGTGGGCACATCCGAATGAGAGAGAATAACTGCTCAAATAATTTTATATGAGGGACACCCTTTAAGGTCCCTTACGAAATTTTTTTAAACGATCCAAACCATCTATTTTTCACATCTTCATTTAGAGATCATCCTTGTAAAAATTCATGCAAATTGAAAATTATTAAGGCATAATTGAGACCAACAAAATTAATAAACACGGTGCTTTAAGAAAGTACTTTAATTTCAATAATTTAAATGAGTGGTCAAATGATAGCGGATTTAAGTGATTTTTTGTATAGTTGATTTTTGAATGAATATCTACAAAATAGAAGGCTTGGGTTAGTGAAATACAATGCGAAATTGGCCCTAGAAGGGGGTTCCTTAAATAAGTATTTAAGGGATCCCTCAACGAAAGCTTTATGATTTTTCAATTTGTTGCCACAAGTGGGGGATTTGATTATCTTAAATCATCACCATGCATTCTATTTCAGTTCAAGGGCTTCAACAACTAAATCTTTGCCCACAATCTTTTATATTCCTTAACCTAGCTAGCTAGCTCTAGCTAGGACATGTATATCACTCAAATTTCAAGCCCACAATTCAAAATCTATATGTTATTTCTGTCTTTCACTAGTAGGATTATATTAAACAATACCCATATCTCAAATTATTGACCATTATATATTTATATAATTACCAATGGAGTAAACTTTCCCTTGTAATTGTAGACTAAAAACGCGTCTCATACAATGCATCTGTCAATTCCCTGCATGAGAAATGAGTGGTTTGGAAAGAGTAGTAATCGTTTTCAAGTAATTTTCAAGAAGCAATCTGACAAAATAAAATGTCACATGTAATAAAAACTCGATCAATTCAATATCCGAGTTGACAGCGATTGAGAAATTATGATCATATAAACCCAAAATTTGGCACACAGAATTTGTTCTTCTGTCTGTGGGCTCAATTCTTTTCCTTCAACTTCTAGATAGGTTTTGTTAATCTTTCATGAGTTGATCCTTAAAATTCCATGGCTTTGGTTCCCACAAGCATTCTCTTTTGAGTATCGAAAAGTTCACGGTAGCGTCATATATATATTTTCCTAATATTTTCATGGAAATTGTTTGATCTTTCCATATTCGCATATTTTCTACTGATCATATTATTTTATAGTAGCACTGTGCATGCTTTATTTTTGTATTCAATCATACCAACCGCATCTAACAAAGAGGGGAGGAAACAGAATAATATATTATAGATAAAGACGACATTGCTGTAAATTTAACAGCTCTTCATGACTTCAATTTGTTTATTTAATTTCACATTTCTGAACTTTTGAAATCAACGGACGATTATGCACATGATTCTACCAAATTCGAAGTTGAAGCCTTTTTTTCTCTTCGGATTGATCTAAAGTTTTGTTTTTGTTTGTTTGCTAAGAAAATTTGCAGAAAAAGTTTTCTTCTTTTTCTTGCCAGGATACTGAAAAGTTCTTTAACTAGTGTTCAAATTTACCCCAATATTACTCTATCTTTTCCTTGAGTGGTCTGAAATTTGCTAACTTTTACTACACCAGGGTTTACTTACTAGGTGACAAACAAGAATGTTAACATGTGTTTTGAAACCTAGGTATACTTTTAAAGTCGCAGTTGTGGTGGGTCATAAGGGTCGTGTAAAATAAACTGCCTTTTTATCTACTTACATATTTCTAACCAACCAAAAAAAAGTTGGAAAAAGAAAAGAAAAGCGGAGGCATAAGAGAATGTCACTATAAATTAAAACTAGGGCTGCGAGAAACGAACTTTACACACAAGCAAATGAAGAATGAACATATGGGAGGGCTTAGAAGCATCACTAATGGTTTTCTTTTTCCTTTTTTTTTTTTGGGTTATGACTTCAGATGAGGCCATCGAATCAAATTGCATGTAACTTAACATTACATAAGCGCAGAGAGAGAGAGAGAGAGAGATAGAGAGAGAAAATGGACACGTCTTTTGATGATGAAGAGTGAATCTGTGAAGGATCTTTAAAAACATGAATATGTGTGGTGGGGTTGCCATGCATCTAGTTTTCTTAGGGCTGCACACGGGTCGGGTCGGGCCGGTTTAAGGCCCAAACCGCAAGGTAAACCGGGCCTAGTCGGCAGGCCCAAATGCAAACCGCAGACCTCTTTTGAAGGCCCATTTCCGAGTTTGTTCGAAACCCGAATGTGTCGGGGCGGGTTGGTTCGGTCCGGGTAATTTCCGAGGCCCAACAAAAGCAAGAGTTTTAGGGTTTTTTTTTTTTTTTTTTTCCAGTTTTACAAGCCCATTCAGTTTTTTGGTCAGATTTTTCAACAATTCCAGTTCTTCCAGTTTTGACAGTTCCTGTACAACAATTCCAGTTTTTCCAATTTTGATAGTTTCTGTACAGTTTTTCAGAATTTCCAACTATGCATATCTAAAATTTTCATCATTCAAATATTCAAAATTCCATGAGTTCATACTCCCCAAATCAAATTAGCACCTCTGCACAAAGAAAAAAAAAATTAATATATGAATTAATGTGACATAAAGAAGCTAATTTTTTTTTATTAATGTAGGTATTTGGAAATATCCTTTGCTATCAACAATAAACACCATAGATCCAAATGACTTGCTAACAAGCATAAGCGTTTCGCCATTAAATCCGTAGCCCAACCTCTTGTGCATCACCATATCTCAAAAATCATACCACGATGATTACATAAACCACAATGAAGAAAGAACGAGGAACAATTCCTTTCAACAAATATACACTTCACCAGCTGCCAACTCAAATCAACGATGAACGCAAGCAATTGTTGGATCACAGAAAAATAAACTCAGACAATTGACTATGTCATCCAACATTTAGTGGGAAACACAAGTTCCCAAATATTCCTCATAATACACTTTGCACAGGAAAGATAAACCCATCAATCACCAAATTGTTTATCGACGAAGGCAGCAAAAGAATCCAGGGAGATGACAGAAACATTTTTAGCTAATAGCCATTGCATTTAGTTTCAAAGAAACCAAAATGGTCAACAAAAATTCCCAAAACATACAATGAAATATCAGTCATAAATTCATGCCAGTAACTACCATCAGATCCACATGATTCTCAGGGAACTATCCAAAAAACTTGAAAATCAAGAGGTCTTAAACCCTCAGCCAAGATCGACCTTGCAGAACACACAATTCAGATTGTGTCCGCAACTGACAAAAATAAACAGAGAAACTTCATTTTTCGAAGTTTTGAGAGAACACATAATTCATATTGTTCATTATTAACAAGATCCATAAAAACACAAGAAATAAAAAAGACTTAAAGAGAAGAAGTCTGTCTTCCTTCAGATCTGGAAATAAATCAAACAAAAACACCACCAGAAATAGATATTACCAGAAATTACAACACCACCATAAATAAATCAAACAAAAACAGAGTCAGATCAGAGAAATTACCTAGATAAATCACAAAAGTCAGATTCTGTCCATTATTAGAGCAAGCCAATCGTTTCCTATGCTCCCAAGATCGATTGAGAGAGGCAGAGCCGAGATCGATTGAGAGAGGCAGCGCCGAGAAGGAAGAGAAGAGGCAGCGGCGAAATGGAGAAAAATGAAAATCGAAGCAAGTTTTATGTTTTAGGTTTTCGCTCGATCCGGTGTAACGCAGCCTAGGAAAAGCATCATGTCGACGAATCATCAATTGACACGGGTATTATTTATTTTTTAATAATATAATTAAAAAAATCCGGTCCGGTCCGGTTTTTGGCGGTTTGTAGCAAATTGAAACCGGTCCAACCCGGTTCATGGCCGGTTCGGCCGGTTTTTTTTTCCGATTCTTCAATTTTTCAGTTTAAAAACCGAACCAAACCACCTTTGGCGGTCCGGTTCGGGCGGTTTGGTCGGGTTTTCGGGTTTAATGCACACCCCTAAGTTTTCTTGCCAGGAAAGGACTCGTGAGGGACTGACTGGCTCCTTTTGATATGGATTTGCTATCCATGGACGTACACAAAATTTTATAGGGCCAACCCAATATCTATTAGAAGCTTTATTTTGCAGTGCAGCAACTTTTGTAATGTAATAACAATGATGGTAATAATGTTTTGAAAGAAAAATAATGATAAAAATCTGATTGGTTGAGATCGAACGTAGATATATCAAATACTGGAAATTGAAAAGTGGTATACACTACCAAACAATCATTTCACCAATAATAATACATGTAATGATTAACTGATACTGAATATCAATATGCAATAATGCATTATCAATGTTAATTTTGTTGATCGTATGAGAAAACACTAATAAAATATTATCATGCTACAACCAAATATCAACAATGTGTTAAGTATTGCAAATATATTGGTTGCCCATACCAAACACTCTTTTCCCTAGTAACATCGATAACACTAGTCTCTCACTTCCACATGGGTCTATATGTAATTGTAAAAGTTTGTAACTCACATATACTAGCTAGTACACTCTTTTCCCTAATAACATCAATAAGTTTAGTCTCTCATTTCCACACGATTTCCTCACTTTCACACACACACACATATATAATTGTAAAAGTTTGTATTATCGTGCTACTACCTATATATACAAATTCTCCCTTATGTTGATGGTTGGAAGTTATTACCGAGCGAACGCTATATATTTTCTACTATTCTCCTCTACTTTCCTTTATATTTATAATAACATCTGGACAATAATATCATACAATAATCCAAATAAAAAAAGAAATATACATACAGCCATACACATGAACACAAGGAAGCAGCTTCTGTCTCAAAAAGGCAAAAAATGACGACTTACTACTCTTCTATAGGAAAAGGCTTTATGCAGTAGCTAACACTGTAGATCTTTGGTCTCTGTTCCTTTGGACCCCTACCCATTAACAAACAAGCCATAAAAGGACAAACTTAGATTCATAGAGAGAGAGAGAGAGAGAGAGAGAGAGAGAGAGAGAGAGAGAGAGAGAGAGAGAGTCAAAAGTGGTTTTTGGAGACGCCTCAAAACCCCCTCACCATATTGTGGGCTGTCAAAAGCTGTATTATTGCATTCTGTGTGTGCATGCAGTATGCATATGACTTAAGAGAGAGACAGAGAGAGACTGAGAGGGATGAAACAGCTTTTCTGAAACCGCTTAGTGTCGGGGTGGTAGGGAGAAGAAGCCGCGGTTTTCTCTCACACCATCCAATAGGGACACAAAAATTTGCTAACTTTGGTGCCCTGTACCTCTCGTGGTCGCGGTAGTCTTGTCATTTATAGTTTGATTAGCTTATAATTTGATCTCTAGTTGTTGTTAATTAATCTCTCAAATCTTTCCTTCTATTCCCTTCCCTTGATGTCAAACTTTTTTTTATTTTATTTGTCCAATACGCATCCAAAGTTTTTCGATATCTAATGACAACAACTAATACATACAATTAGATATTCTTCTAGATGGCGTCAAGTGATTAGAACAGCCTGTAAAACTACAACAAGTCCATCATTATCAAATCTTTACTGTTGCAAAGGTAATTGCTTCTTTCTTTCTTCTTCTTTGGAATATTTCAACTGATTTTCTTGAAGACTTGAAGGTGATGTAATATCTTCTCTTTAAGTAAGGAAAAAGTTGTCCTTCGAAAAAAAGATAAAATTTTGGTGATAGATATTGCATATATTGAGTAATCATATTTTTGTGTCACCTGATACGAGATAAGTGATGTGTACATGTCATTATAAGGATTTTATTTCCGTAGACGCTATTTTTGTATACTCTTCTCCAAATTGGAAAAAAGAAAATTGTTTTACTTTAAACATGAATCAAATAGAACTATAGCACAACTGATCAAGTTACATCCCATAAGTTTAAAAATGATCAAGAACAAAGAAGTTGTGTAGCGAAACGAAACAAATATATGTATCTAGCCAGATGAGATCGATGGGTAAACTAAATTAGAACATTATGAATCATGTGCTATAAAATATGGACCATCCGAAGTTCAGAAAGGCTGACAAGAATTTACACATGTAAGGTTGCATCAAAACCTACAGTCTTACAGACATATAATGTTCCTCTTTCCCAGATTGCATGGTCCTTCCTTACTCTTGTTTTCTTATGGGAAGAAACAGCTGAGCTTTGCCAGCAAAGTATTTGAAGTTAATTGTCGACTTTTAAGTCAAATATTCTCGTTTAGTTCTGGATGAGAAAAAAAAATGTGGAAGATATAGGGAGGTTTAGCTTCGTTACTTATTTATCCATAAAAACAAAAACAAAGATGATTGGGTTTATTATTTTAGATATAAAAATAGCTTTACTTCAAGCCTAATTTCAAGGAGAAAGACTTTCATGAAATGGAATATATCACTATTTTGTCATCCCTAGTTAATAACGTTATGACACATATGATAACACTTTCACATAACATGGCATAATTGGCTAGAGATAGCATTGTCGCTATCTCATTTGCAACTAAGTTTTTCGATAGCTCCCATGAATATAATAATGTTTAGTACAAACCCTAGTTGTTTGCTTTTGAAGATAAAAGGCCCGACCCGACCAAAATATATACAAGTTACACATATTATTGAACAAACAAACCGTACACGAGTTATCATAAACAAGAACAAAAAAAATTAGTTAATTAATAATTAGCATAAATAAGACAAATTAGCTAGATCTGAATTCTAATGCATGTGTTATGTTGGGGTGAGTGAATAGTCAGCTCTTGTTGGGTTGGTATTTGGGTCGGTTTTTGAAAGCCGCTTATCAAAGTTTGTTGGTTTTGCCCGAAAATCAACCAATGCACACGGTCCATAAAGTATATTCCAACCTCGCGATTTCTAAGGAGCTGCCATGCACATGATACGTGGGAACCTGCTCAGATGCCATCTATCACTAACTAGATTACCACGTGTTTAGGTAACTTGCTTATGCTTATGCGGCGCTCGCACGTGGGAACTTACTCTAATGTATAAGGATGAGGATCAAATTTCAGTGCAAGGGGACGGGTACATTGATTTGGCCAATTAACCTAACTTATATTTACTTTTTTACAAAATTCATAATGGGTAAAAAATTCTGGCTTAGTTCCTATAACAATTTAATGCTTTTGGAGTTCACTAGCTTTCCAACGTAATGTGTAGAGGTCGTGATTCGAAATCTCTAACTTCCTTCCTTATTAATGTTTTAATTTAGGTTACACACACTTGTTTATATATAGTATTTCTCTTTATGTACATAATTTGGCGATGTAAGAAGAGAAGTATTAACTTATTATTATACGTTAATTTTCACTCACGTTTTAGTATCTTAAACTTTTGAGATTTAGCGCTTGTCTAATGGTTGAAATGGTTTGAAATTGTGTGAATCAAATACAATTATCTCATATATGATAAGGGACCGTCCAATCTTAAATATAAATTTACTATGATCTTTTGAGATAAAATCACACTTAAAAACGCATTGAATTTTACAACATTTATCATTAAGAGTGAAACTTCCATTTTGCACATCATATTACCCTTGATCAGTTGCCCTTACACAGTAATTTATTTTCATCATTTTACTTTTGACCATTTCAATCCAATTATATAATTGAGGAACCTAGGATCAGAATTTCGCAAACATGGAGAGCAAAAACGTATATTAAAGCGTAAATTGCCTTTCACCATGATGAAAATGGTTCATAATTTCTAACAAGTTTCATCATTTGTTGCATGTTTCATCATTTGGTACATAGAATAGCCGCGAGGCTGCTTAGAAAATTGAATCCAAGAGAGTCAACACTACCACACACACATTAACAAAATTAAAATAAATTAATTTTTTTTATAATTTTTTTTTAAAAAAAACCTCTTTCTCTATTGTCCTTTTCTATTACAAACAAACCGTGTCCACCTGAATATTTTTATATATAATCTGGAGGGTTCCAAAGATAATTACTTACCCATTTTTTCTTCTTAATTTCATAACTAATCATAATTAATGCACCAGGTGCATAATCACTAGGAAAATAGGTAGCCTAGGCTCCTCCCCACGTGTCTAGAATTGATCTGTTCAATTGCTTGTTTTGTTTCATGAATAGCATGTGACTCTGAGGTTCCTCATAGCTTTTTGGGTTCGTATATAATCACTTTATTAAGAGACCAAAATGGTCTGATTAGATAGAGAGCTGGTTTAATCAACTTTCTTTTTTTCAAACATAATTAATTTAGGAACACTGGTACAAGAATTTGTCTGCCCTTGGTAAAGAAACCAGAATAAATTCTACTTGCTAGCTAGCTACCTCACATTTCCATACAACTCAGCCTTGGGTTCAACTAGATTTATAGGCTTATCCCTTGTTTACATAACTAATTCCTTTCCAAATACTCTGAAGATAGACGCTATATATTTTTATAACGCCATAAAAACAGCAAGATCAAGATGTACCCCCGCATGGCCTACTCTGCGCAGCACTAGCTATATGCAAAATTACTAGCACTCCACTGAGAAATAGCCACACATGGTTTGGATTAAACATGGTAATGAGCTAGAGCCTAATCTAGATTTCCAGCGTCGCAACATCATTTATCTGAATGTGTTGTTTAGATTCACAATTTGATAATAAAAAATTATGTCCCGCATCATAAGTTTGTTAAGAAATGATGGACAACTCTTATGTATGAATGCATATACATCATGTAGCTAAAAAGATTAGTTTCCTTATGAAATAGGGAAGGATTCTATTACCGGATTGAGTGCCTCACAACATAAAATATTTAGACTGTGAATTTAGACAAATAATTTGATTGATTTTCATCGTAACGTGTTTAACTGTGAATTTAGATCATTGAATCGACTGATGGAGTAGTTATCCTTTTGCGGCCGTGTGTGTTTTTACACAAGACGTGTTGTGGCAACAATCCATCATTATTATTAGACTTTAGACATAGAAACAAAATCTCAAAAAAGCTGCGAAGTCAAACCTGTACCACCGCCATTTTGGAGGGGGCTGTATGTCGCCACCTTCAAATCATAGTTTTTATTCAGATTCCCAGGTTACCTACCAGGAAATTTGCTAATACAAACAAAGGGTCATAATAGTAACAACAATGAAAATGAACACCAGCACTTTGTCCTCTTTGGTCATTCAACGACGCCCACGCCCCCAAAAAATAAAATAAATAAAATAAAAACAACCAAAAAACCCTACATGCACAAAAAATGCCCCATATGTCGACTGCCAAATAATGCATTGATCGTATAAGCCAAAACAGCCACACAAATAAATAAGTATATATAGCCCCCAAGGAAGGCTATGTATATTATTATTCATGAAATACTAAAAAAACCCCACAAGGATAATGCCAAAATGAGTCTTTAGGTTAGTACCAATATACTAATATGCAAAGGTATTTACGATTATTTAATTACATTTGTATTCTAATAGTACCGATGACTACCCGAGAAAAAAATTTCATTGAAGAATTTCCATGTTTGATGATATGCATTGTTCAGTTAAAATATGTCAAGTGTTATAAATTTCAAATTTTAACTAAATAGTATTGAACACTTAACTTGAAAATGTCAAAGAAGTACACAGGTGAGGCAAGAAGGCAAAAACCTTAACATTATACCTAATCCTAAGACTAAAAAAGGAAGAGAACGGGCATGGGGAAGTGCTTCTAGAATGGGTATGTGGGAAGTGTGTCTAGAATGGTCATATGGCAACTAAAAGTGCTTCTTACATCGTTTGACAGAAAAATTTAGAAGAATTTATGGGTCATAGAAGCAATTTTTGGAGAAACACTTGCTATATGCTTGTTTAGAAAGCACTACTAAGTGCTTTTCCCAAAAAAAATACTTAGATTTTAAATAATAAAAATGCAAAATATTTATAATAAAAATACTTTTATTAAAAGATGTACTTCATAGAGAAACAATCCCAAACTAAATTAAATGAATAATTCTAAGTTAGTAATAGGAGCGTAAAGAAAAGAAAACGAGGCCCACCAACTCATTTGAAATTGTGAGCTCAGCCAAATTTTGGAGGCATTGATGCATGGGACCCAATTCAGCCATTTTTCTCACAAAGAGAGAAAAGAGAGAGCAGAGAGAGAGAAGAGAGAAAGAGAGAGGGTGGTGGATGTTCATGCCCAATTAATATCACTGAGCTCAAGCATACAAGGAACCTGACAGAGTCTTTGATGCTAACCCCATCCTTCACGGTTCAGACAGAAAGTGTGGGTCAAAATTTTCCGAGCATAACAATTAAATATTTTGTTTGCTTTGATTGTAGAGATTTCGGTGAAAAAGACTTTAAATCTCTCCCCTTCCATAGCTAATAGTTTTCGGTCCAAGGCAATTTTTATCGAGTGCCGAAACAATCAAGTTAAAAAATGACATGTGTTTAAATAAATTTTTATTTTTTAAATAATGTATTATATCTTAACTGTGTTGTTTTGTCACTCAACACCGCCGCATGACACAAACCCTATTCAATTTTTTCTCTACCCTATAGGCATAAGCAAGAGTATGAACAAAATGAGAAACGGAGAGAGAGGGGGGAAAAGGTAGATTCCATATTAATCTTAGGCTTCAGACAAAAATAAAATAAAATAAAAGAATAAATCTTAGGCATCAGGGTCCTAATAAAGAAACATAATGTACACTGTAATGTATTATAATAATGGAACTAGCCTTTTCTTGCTTGCTCCTATATAAATGTTCCACTTGGTGCATCTTCTTGTTATCAGGGCACTTACCTAATTAGCAGCATAAACATTCCCAAGAGAAATAGAGAGAGAAAAAAAAGAAGAAAGAAATGGAGCTCAGTGAGCATAGTTTCTTAGAGGAGCTTTTAGCTCTAAGAAGAGACAGTACATGGGAAACCATTCCAACAGAAATGAATGAGTTCTTGTCCAGTAGTGGCAGTTGGGGTAATTTTGGTTACCTTGATCAAAACCCTCCAACTTTCTTCCCAAACTCTTCTTGCACCCAAGAATTCTCACCTCCATTTGAGCCAAACTTAAGCAACTGCTACAACAACAACACCACCACCTTCAATGAAGTCTACTATCCCTTAGGCTTTGGTGCTGGTGAAGATGGCCTCTCAGCTCAACAGCAGCTCACTGACTCATCCTACAACACACTCGATACGCCGCCGTTTCCGGTCCAAGAAGACAATCCATGGTCCATGCTTGAAGAAGAAGAGTTGGGTTTGCTTGGGGATGAAATACACAATTTGGAGACCCAAGCTGAAGCAGCCTGCAAAATGGAGCCAATTCAGTCCCCTGATCAAGTCCCAGTTTTCAACATGGGGATGTGTGAGGAGAGAAATAACAGAGGTAATAGCAAGAAGTTGCAGGGGCAGCCTTCAAAGAATCTAATGGCTGAGAGAAGAAGAAGAAAGAGATTAAACGACCGCCTTTCGATGCTAAGATCAATTGTGCCCAAGATAAGTAAGGTAATTAAATCACTCTTCTGCCCAAATTTGCAGAATGCATGTATGTACAATATGATTAGTGTTGAGTATGAAGGCTAATTTGGTCAATTTGGTAGATGGACAGAACATCTATACTTGGAGACACCATAGATTACATGAAGGAGCTCCTGGAGAGAATCAACAATTTGCAACAAGAAATTGAAACAGATACAGATCAGTTAAATGTGATGAGCCTTTTCAAGGATGTGAAACCAAATGAAATGTTAGTGAGAAACTCACCAAAGGTATGTACTCTGCTTCAACCACTTCACTTTTAGACCCTCAAATAAAGCTCAAATTAAAAATAATTATATATTTAAAAAAAAAAACCCCAAAATCTGAATGGGACATTAATTTCTGTTTGATTTGTTTGCAGTTTGATGTTCAAAGGAGGAATGTGGACACCAGAATTGACATTTGCTGTGCAGGAAAGCCAGGGCTGTTATTATCTACTGTGTCTACCTTGGAAGCTTTAGGTCTTGAGATTCAACAGTGTGTTATTAGTTGCTTCAATGATTTTGCAATGCAAGCTTCTTGCTCAGAGGTATGCAATTGGCTTTTTTGCTTTCAGATGCCCACAATGGCATTGGGTTCTTTTTGCTTTCCACCAACATATATAATCTCTTTGTTTAGTTGGAGAAGTGTTGAATTTATGTTCTCTTGTGTTCATTGATGTCATGGAAACAGGATTTTGATCAGAGAACAACAGTAACTTCTGAAGACATAAAGCAAGCACTGTTTAGAAATGCAGGATATGGAGGAAGATGTTTGTAATTGCAAGAACAAATGGGATAGGGAAAGTAAGATGAACTCTGTGATAAAGTTTTTGAGGAGATGGCTTCTTTTTTCTTTTTCTTTTTCTTTCCCAGATCTTGGATTTTCAATGAGGGTTGCAATTGAGAAGTTGTAATTGTCTTTCTTTAATAAATAATTTTCATGGAGTACAATTTTCTTCAGTAGGAGATGTGAATTTATGTACAATGTATTTTGTATTCCTACACTCGCAAGAGGAGAAAAAGAGTGTCCTTTACATTTAAATTTAAGTGCCCAAGATTTCTTTTGCATACATGGGCGGTTTAACCAAATTGACTAGAGCGTATGTGTTTCCCACTCTGCACTCGAGTTCGAATCCCCCTTCCGATAGTTGAGATTAATTTAAAGTACAATATCACTTATATAAAAAACAAAATAAAATAAGTGCCCATGAAAAATACTCAAACTAGAAGAGCCATGTTGAAGTGAATTGACACAACCAACTTCCCTTTGGTGATGTTGGTTGTCGATTGATTACAAATAAAATTAGATAGAGAAAAGGATTGATGCTGTAAAAGAAAAGCTTTCTGTGGATGTAGTTGCCTGCCAGCTGAATCTTATGTCGTTATATTTTGCATATAAAGAGCGGATGTAGACAATTTATTCTTATTGTTTAATTTTCTTTGGCCTTTTCTTTTTGTTGCATTGGGAAAGAAGGGGTAGGAAGGAAATAGACTTTTGCCTACCATCTGTGACCAGTTAAAGGTTCAATTCAAATTTTCACGGCCACTAACTATTGCAGAAGTTTTCTTATTTCTAAACACATGCACAGAAATTTTATAAAGAAAGCACAACCACATAATGAGCACAGAAATTCATGGTAAACAAAATGAAAATATAGATTTTGACCTGTAAGTAGTGTATATATAATTATTTTGTTTCTATATCAGTGCCCAGATTAATCTTGTGGACTGGATGGTACCAAAAGCAAGTTTACTATGTGTATTTTTCCAAAAACAGAGCCTGCATTTTCATCCACATATCTCAAAAACAGAGCAAATTTTCTAAGTTCAAGATTCAAAGTCACCCTTCACAAATTTGATCAATCCCTTCCTCACAATGTCCGTGACTATATATAGTCCAACACCAAATTCATTTTCATTGGCAGAAATAAAATGCATATTATGTGATATGATTAGTTTAAAGACATAGTGACTAAATAGATATGAGAACAAGTATGTCTTAGTGTCAATTAAATGCTTTCTTCCATGTACTGGATAATATGTGATATCCAATGCTACTTAATTAAGGTATTGGAGGATACTAAAAGATCAGTAGCACATTCCAGAAAAAATAGAAACGGTTAGTATCTAAAATAGAAAATGTTTTTAGTAATTTCTTTATGATTGGTCCGTATCATTTTGAGCGTTGAGTGTTGGCAGTGTCTGTGATCTCGCTAATAGAGCGATCCCATATGCGTGAGACAAGCTTGGTAAGCAAGATCGTCATGAATAAGTCCAAGAATGTCGTAACCAAATTTTCGCAAGTCTTGAATCGACCAAATTACCATGTTCTCGTTATTCGGAAACCAACTTCGGAGGAGGCCTACTTAACAAAATACATCAGCGAAATCGATATAGTGCACTGATCTTCTGGACGTGTACACACATATGTTACCTAATGAATGAAGTCCAATTCTTGTGCAGAGACTGGCTCGTCTAAATCCTCGACCACCCTGATGTGATGCATCTTCATATGCTTTGTCAAGAAATTTTTAAATCTAGCCCATAATTGCCTCTTCAAATCAAAAGTCTACTTATGAACCAATTTAAGATTCTTGTTTTAGAGCTTCTTTAGACTTGTATTGTCTCCTAATCATCTCGTATAGAACTTTGCTTATTTCTAAACACATGTACATAAATTTTATAAAGAAATCACAATCACATAATGAGCACAAAATTTCATGGTAAACCAAATGAAAATATAAGATTTTGAAATCTCCATAGCTTCAATTGAAGGATTCCTCAAATAAGTTTATTTTTATTTGAGGGACACATTTGTAGGGCCCACCACACATTGCAATTCAATGATCCGAACAATCTAGTTTTTAGATATTCCCTCAAAGATCATCCCTGCAAAAAATCACTTGAATCTAAAACCATTTGACCACTGAATTCAATAGTTGTTATTATAGTATTTTCTTGAAAAACTTTGTTCGACTATTTTGTTGATCCCAAATAGATGCTTTAATGATTTTCAATTTGTATGATTTTGTAAGGATGATTTATGATTGGGGACTTGACAAATAGACGGCTTAAATCGATTAAAAAAATCTTAAAGTGCGTCCCACAAATAAAAATATTTTAGGGATCCCTCAATAGAATATATAGATTGTAGACTAGGCAGTACCAAGGCAAGTATACTATCAGTGCCGCATTTTTCATTCATATATCTCAAAATAAGAGCAAGTTTACGAAGTTCAAGATTCAAGAGTCACCTTCTACAACAGGTTAACAACCAAAACCTTCAATACAACCATTAATTTTTGCTCACGGAATTGGCTTGAAAGATCTTCAGCTAATCGTAGTTCACACTCTGGCAGAAATGCCTACTACAGTTCTTCCCATTCTACTAATAATTGATAGATTTGGCAGCCCTGTTTTCAAGTTCCCAAATGCAAACTAAAATCATAAATTCATGGCCCTTCATGGTACCCTTGAGGGGAAACAATCTTAACCACACCTACATGTTGTTTTCTGTGAAGACCACAGATGGTAGGGCTTTGAAACTTCCATCTGTAGGGTCTGTTTCCTCTACAGCCCAGATGACACTTCAATATGTATGCCTCTTGGTGCAAATTGACAGTTTATATGGATAGAAGGTTCAAACATTTGAAAGTACATTGTTCAATGATGCCAAAATTCAAGTAGCAATTAGAGATTTATATGGATATTAATGATGTATGGCTGTGAAGATCTGAGAAAAATTCAACCAATTTTGCAAGGGAATATCCATAGTGCAACAGCCCAAGAAAAATTTATCTTACACTAGTTTAAGGGTGTTGATGTAGGTGGCTCGATACAAGTCATGATGTATAAGTCACATATCAGAGAATACAATAATAATCTACAGTTTAAATATAGGTAGTCCACTCCTAATTATACAGAGACATTTGTGATAAAACCCTACACCTAGAGGTCTATTGAACCTAACTCAACTCAAGAATTGGACTTAAGTGATTAAAATAGGACAATATCGATTTATGATTTGGACAAGTAATGAACTCCTATTGGGGCCGTTCACACAACAAAGGGAATATCCATTAGTGCCTAAAAAGCATGAAAAAAAGTAATTTGCGTAAAATTATTGTGCTGATATTTTCTTTCAATTGTTAAATCTGTCCTTTCCCACCATGCCTTATTTTCTCCTTTACGGTATCAGAGGGAGGTTTGATTTGCATTGACATGATCTTCAACTCACTTTGCCAATTTTAAAGGGCAAGAATCTTTTGATAAGACCAAAAGAAGAGGAAGGCCCAATTATGCACCTTTATGTGCTTCAACCATAAAGCTTGCAATAAAAGGAAGGAGCTCAGACATTTCCAGAGAGTATCTAGGAAGGTGCCAAGATATTTCCCTTAATCTTTCTTTGAACACCGACACATACGCTTTGTATGTCCAATAAAGGATACTACACTGATTCATCTGGAAGCAAAGGCTCTACTGTAATGATGGGTACGATTTCATATGTGAGTTTTCTAAATATCGAATATATGGGCGATTGTGAACCGTTGATTTCCTTTTATAAAATCACATATTGTTATATGCATGTTGCAGTCCAAATATGCTTACAATTGCTTAATGCAATATGGAAAGTTTCTTTGCAAAAGCAGTCCAAAATATTTGGGCCCAAAAAGTACGAAATAGGGCATTTTTCAGCTTGATCGGATCGATTCTATGATTGAATAGCAGAAGTTCTAGTAGAAACTCGGTTCTATAAAATATATTGGAGATAGGTTTTTTTTCCCCTTCTTTTGGGTTAAAGGTGGATTGTATTGATTTCTATTTTGCAAAAGCAATCACATTTTTTATGTTCACGGTAAACTATTAAATTTATATTTAAAAAAATGGAAAACCTGTGTGAGAACCTCTTTTGTGATTACCAAGAAACTAGCTAAGACTCACTTTTATGGAAAAACAAAAGCCCAATCATGGAGAAAATGTTGAAACTCCTTTCCACCAGGAGGTAGGATATTTGCCAATTGCCAATTTTTCCTTCTTCCCAGAATTGTGCAAAATGACATGACTCTAGCATCCACCACAGTATGGTTTTTTACTTTTGTATTACTTATTTATTTACTGCTAAGGAAAAGTTAACCAAACATCCAAGAAAAAACAATCACAAAAGTTCAAAGTTTATAACATAAACTAACAAAATAAAGTAAAAAGTCGACACATTCAATCTAATTTTTGTTGGATAACCCCAAATAGGAGCCGCACTATGTCCTGTCCATGGATTATCTATTTCACCATTATTTAACTTGTCATACTTGAAAGAAGAAACAAAAAAGTACCTCATCTTCATAGCTAGAAGGAATCTCATATTTATCTAATTTTTTGTAAAGACGATACTAGATTTATCGTCACTGAATAAATAAAAGCAGCTCGTAAGCAAAAGTAATTTATCGGTCACTTCACTTTGTTCCAAGTGCTGAAGTGGGTTTGACATATTCCTGTATATATAAAAAAAAGAAGTAAATGTTGCTAAGTCATAGTGCACTCCATTAAAAACTTTTACAAGGGTTTCTGTATTGGCTTTATAAGCACCTGTGCTTAACAACATGATTACAAAGCAAAAGCAATATAACGGAGGACAGTTGATTTGTAATTGTGTAGCTCACAGTGTGCAAACGAAGAAAGACCTATGAATGAGACTTGTTTTTATTAATATTCTAAAACGAAGGGCCATGCTCAATCCATTCCTCACAATGTACGTGACTATAGTTCAACACCAAATTCATTTTCGTTGGCATATATAAAATGCATATTATGTGACGACTAGTTTAAAGAGATTAGTTAGGATGCAGATATGAGAACAAGTATGTATTAATATCAATTAAATGCTTTCTTCCATGTAACGGATGATTTGTGATATTCAATGGCATGTTGCTTCAATTCTGATGATTTAATTAAGGTATTGGAGGATACTAAAAGATAAGTACCGGTTTCTAAGAGAATTGTCAGCGCCTAAAGGTGCATGCTTGAAATTGAAGTTGCAATCCAGTTTACAGCAGTTTTAGATTTTAAATGGTTTATAGCAACGGAGGATACATAATTTTTACTTCAAGAAGTCAATGCATAAAAGTTCCTAAGCGTTTTTTTGGACAAGGATTACTCTGAAAAAGTAAAGTATTCTACTATGCATAGTAAAAACTTTATTTTGTGAAAACTACGCTTCCTTTTTCTTTTTCATTAAAGTTCCTCTTGAGAACAACTGTTTAGGTTGTTGGCAGATGATTTGTTGAGTACTCTCCTAATCTAACTTGACTTGCTTTGTTTCATACCATCCAATCTCAGCTTCAACTTAATATAAACATTTTTTATATTTCTCATTTTATCAGCAATACCCTTTCATGAATTTCTTGCACATTGTGGGAAATTTGACTGTCATTTCTACTTCGCCATGCATTATGTGATGTGTGTTATGGATGAATGAAACAATTTAATCTCTCCATGGAATTGTTTGTTTCACATAATATTATCAGAGAATGAGACCAAATCTGAGAACCATTATACCTTTAAGGTTGGCAAAGGAGAGCTCAGAGGCCCTTTGGTTGGGGCGTTTCGCTGAGCAGTTGGTGGGTAATTGAGGGTTGCCCACATATTTTCCATGAGATCAACACTTAAGCTGCCATGTAGGTTTTTCGAGATTCATGGGGTCAAGTGACCCTATTTATCCCTTAACGCATCCGTCCCTGGTTGATAGGGTATAAGGTTTAAGAATGGAGTATTGGAGGGTAAATGAAATACTATTGTATCCAATTTTTATGTTTCAAAACCTAATCCAAAATAATGTGAATTATAAGAAAAAAGAACCTCAGTCCAATTGAATGACAAATCAAGTTTTTCGTTCTAGTTAATTTAGGACCTTCTCAATAGCAAAGCTACACATTGTGTTTACCAAAATCGCAATCCCGGTGGAATATAAACCAAATGATTCCTAAAATTATGAAGCTACGAATATCAACTATGTTTCTTTTACTTTATGAACATCAAATCATTTTCTTGGTATTTATTGGCAAGCTAATAATATTACTTTTAAGAACTGGAAACATAAAAATGCAAAGTCTTAAAGTTAGAGTCCTCCTCTGCCAATTTTGAAGGCGATTCTAAAGTTGTAATCCAAACCCTAAATCATCAGATCCCACCTCCTTGGCATTTTCAGACACTTATTCAACATATTTGGTACTACTACATGGTCCTCATCCTTATTCTTTACACATTCCTATGGTGAAACTAACCAAGTGTGGCTGACAAACCCTTCCTGGCCACGATGTTGAAAGGGCGTATAGGGCGAAATAGCGGAGGCTTCTGGGTTGCCATATATGCCGACACTCCAGTTAGACCTACTTGTGTAATATTTTCTTATTTCAAAAAATATATATATATATATTCCAATTTATCTATTAAAAAAAAAGTTTGCGAGTAAACAATTCAATACCCTTAGGAAAAATTCAAAATTCATCACCTTCAATTTTGTAGCAATTAAAATTTCAAGTTTTAGACAAAGCCAATGTTAAAAATCCATGTATTACTATTGACAATCTTTCAAATAAATCCATTGATGCACCCAACAAGAATTTCATAATGAGGACCTCATCTAAGCTGTTGGATCAAATGGGTTAATTTGATTCAACCGTTAAGAGATATGACCTCAATTAAGACCCCCAGCTTTCTCCTCTTGTGCGGTTGATCTCCTTAGAATGACTCATGCACCCAAATCCAACTAGAACATGTTCAATGCACATGAGTTGAATTTATGTGGGTTTTACACATGAGAGTCACATCTAAGAACTTTACATGACCCAAGCAAGTATGGGCCACAACCAAAAGAGCATGGGCGGAACCAAGGCAATGACCGCCATTGGCTGTAGCATAATATTTTAACAAAAAATAAATAAATATATATACAATTTCAACACCAATAAGCATAGTAAGAGGTCTTCCACATTTGTATTTGGTGTCAAAGTTTGTCCCAACATCAATTTTAAAATTTTTCTATTAATTTGTCTCCAAAAGAGAAGCATTTTACTATAGAAAATGTAAATACAAAAAAAAATTATCATTAGATTTTTAGCTAATAACTTTAGCTAGCCCACTCATTGAAAAATTTCTAGTTCCGCCCTTGCAAAAGAGCTCAATTAGGATTATTAGGCGAGGTAACCATCTAAGCTAGAGATGGGCATTTGGATCGACAAATCGGTGAAACCGGCCGAATCAAACCAATCGATCTAGTTTGGTCTAATTTTCTGTTTTTCAATGTTAAACCAGACCAAATCAGCTATTATGGTCCAATTCGTGATGTGAAGAACTGCAAACCATCGATTCACCTAAACCAAATCGGTTTGCATAAATGTTAATATATTTAAAAATTGGAGTTAGTCGAACTCAAACCCCTAATCTCCAAACATACATTCTCAGCGCCAACCACCAAGGTAACAAGTTATCTTGTGTTAAATATGTATAACTAATATCAGTTCCACCAAAACTTTAAATATATATATATATATATAATATATATAAATGTTAAGTTTGGTTCATCTCTTCTCTCTCTCTCTCTCTCTCTCTCTCTCTCTCTCTCTCTCTCTCTCCTCTCTCTCTCTCTCCTCTCTCTCTCTCTCTCTCTCTCTCTCTCTACGCAGATATGGAGTCTAGATCTCATCTATGTTCATAAAAAACTGGAACCGAACCTAACCCAAACTTTTCGGTTAACCGGCATTATCGATCTTCTAGCACGTTGTTTCGGTGTGGGTGTCAAAAAGTCCTCCACCGAGGCTTTCGATTAGGTATGAGGTTTGGGCCTAATGTCGAACCAAACTAAACCAAATCCATTCCTAATCTAAGCAGTCACCAGACTAGCAAACCATGTTTATCGTTTTTTGAAATTGAACCTCAATCTGATTTATAAGCTTCTTCCTGAAAAATATTCGAGCCACTTGTCAATCTCGCAAGCAAAATTATCTAGGGGACTTATTAGGAACCTCCATAATGGTTTCAACTGTATAATTAATTAGGTCCAAATCCTATGGGTTCAATATCATCTTTTATTTGGACTTTGTGGCAAGCAACTTCCAACGGACTTAGATTCTAATCTAAATTATAAAAGTGGTAGCCCTGTGTGTCATAAGTGGAAATAGGAATAGTTGGGAGAGACAAGGACCTAATATTTTTGCAGTCCAATCATTCAGATATATAACATAAACTAACAAATTAAAGGAAAAAAGTAGACACATTCAATCCATCTTTTATTGGATAACCCCAAAATGAGCCGCACTATATACTGTCCATGGATTATCTATTTCACCATTATTTAACTTGCCATACTTTAAAGGGACCCTACACCTCTTTGGGCATTAATTTGGGGAAAAAGAAAAAGAAGAGGAGGGAGGGGGCGGGCTCATCTTCATAATTAGAAGTGATCTTATATTTATCTAATTTTTTGTAAAGATAATAATATATTTAAAGGATAAATAGTCCGAACGTTATTGAATTGAAGCAACTCGTAGAAAGTAATTTATTGGTTGCTGTTGCTCCAAGTGCTAATGTGAGTTGACATATTCCACTAAAAAAAAATTAGTAAATGTTGCTAAGTCATACTGCACTCCATCAAAAGTTTTTACGAGTTAGCTTTATAAGCACCCATGCTTAACAGCATGATTGCGAAACAGAAACAATTAGCCCTAAGGTGACGATAAAATAATGCAAGAAAATCTATAGTAAGTGCTAGTTTGGCATTGCTTATTTGGGGTAATAAGTGATTTTTAAAAAATTTTGAGAAGCTCAACCCGTTTGGTAAACTGTGAGAAAATATCTTATTGTTAAAAATTGTTGTGAGAGAAAGCTATAATGGAAAACAGCTAATGAGGTGCTTTCATTTTCTGATTATTTAGGAATCAATTTCGAAGAGGCGCTGGGTTTAATGATTATGTGGCAATCATTTTCTGATTATGCGTAAAATTAATACCAACAACACTTTTAACAAAAATTTTACCAAACGCCAAACTGATTTCTCTCACAGCAAATCTGACAGCGATTATTTTCACAGTACAGCAATACCAAACTGGCCCTAAATAGGGTAAAAGATGGTGACATGTACAATCAAGCAAAGTAAACTAGACAGTAAAAAAAAAATCTTAATGGGGTAAAAGCTAGTGTATATCGTGTTCATATTTCCTTGTTCTTTTTGTAGCTGGCTAGATAGCCATCAAATCAAATTCTATCCCCTTCGTTTTCAACAATTAAGCGATTAAAAGTTGCCTCGACCTTACGTGACTCTATGGTCTGATCATAATCAATCATTTCGACGACCTAGCTAGCTGGCAACAAATGATATTGATCAATTTGGATGAAATACTTATCCTTAATTACAGAATAGCAATCATTGAAAATATGGGAGACAAGACTAGTTAGTTTACATGTAAATCTCTAGTTAAGCGTGAAAAAAACAGTTGAATTCTAAAGGATTTTTGTAGATATGGACTTCGCCAAGTTGATAGAGTGAATGTGCTCTCCACTTTTACACCCGAGTTCGAATCCCCTTCTCATAATTTAGATTAAATTAAAGTAGAATATCGCTTGTATTATAAATCTATATAAATAATGTTTAAAATATCATATTTTCATACCACATAAGTGACATAAAACCGTTGATGTGTATGATCAATCATGTTATGACTAGTAGCTATTATCAATTGGTACATGATGTGATTTGTTATGACAGGAAACAAGATTTTTATTGCAGACATAGGGTCGTATTTTAGTGTAATTAGGCTTAATTAATTTTCTCGTACTCAACCCAATGTAATCTTATATATTTGCTGTCACAAGGAGAAGCATCGATATTAGAAAATTCCTCAATTTCATTCTTTTTCCATTTTTATGTAGCATCAAAACATATGTACTTCATGATAACATAAGTATTTGGACTATATTTATGGACCAAGTTATGTAACTATGTGTTTGTTTTTTTAGAAAAAATAATAGTAGAATGATAATTCGAACTTGGAATATTTTTCAATATTAAAAATATCGCAAAACGAAGTGCTGGTTGGTGGTGTAGTGGTTAATAATAACTTATCTTTCTAAAGCCTACTTAGCAGCAGGCATGTCTTGATTAATCATCATACACTTCCACTTAGATTATGGCTAGAAACAGTCATATATCTTGATTAATCATCATGCACTAGCACTCACTTTACTGGTTTTGCTCAAAACCCAATTGCCTTTCTCTTTTTAATTCAACAACTCACACTTTCTTCTTCCCTACACCGCGCTCAATCCAAAGTCCTTTGCCTCTTTTCTTTTCTTTTCTTTTTCATCCATGATATTATTGCATGTGCTTTTCAAAACCAAGGGCCCCAACTTTTCTTCCCCTCAAAGACCTCCCAAAAATGAAGTTAACACAAACCAAACGCAGTCCCTTTCCGTACTGAATCACACCATAGAGTACTCATGAAGCGTACGAGCACTTCTCCACTATAATACATACCAACCCCACTCACACAAATCATCTAATCTCATCTCCATTAAAATAAATCTCCAAAGCAAAACACTTGCCTATATATAGAAAACCCTCCTCTTAAATTATCATTTCTCTCTTAATGCTTTTTCAGGTCATCAAAAAATCAGATGAGAAAGGCAGAAGAAGAAGAAAAGAAGAAGAACAACTATGGAGAATTATGAAGTTTCAACTCGGCCTAATCTAGCTTTTCCTGTTGGCTTGGCTCTTCTTCTGTTCCTCTTGCTTAGCATCAGTGCCTTCTTCTTGTGTTGCCTCCATTGGGACAGGCTTCGAGCTCTCATTTTTTCTTCTGTGGAAGACAACCCTGCAGATCAAATTCAACCAGAGCTGGATCAGAAACCTGCACTTCCTAACATGGTACATAAATTAATTTGGTATATTTTATTTTTCTCTCTTTTTTATTTAAAAAAACGAAGGGTTGTGATCTGATTGGTTTTTGTTTCCTTGTGTGATAGATGGCAAAGCAAAATCAGCAACAGAGCCTGCCAGTGCTGATGCCAGGAGATCAGGTGCCAAAGTTCATAGCAGTTGCTTGTCCATGCGAGCCTCCAGTTAGGGAGAAGCTCACTGTGATTGTTCAGAAGCCTGCCTATTTCTGTGATGCCGCTACTGTATATATCTAGCTGGTTACTGTAATCCCCTGACTTCAAATTTGTTTTTGCTCTTTTCGTAGAGTTCCTATAAATTGAAAATTAAGAAAAGGAAATAAAAGAGTATGTATATTGTTGTACAATATTATTTGTCAAAAAAATAGTGCAAGCTACATATATAATGAACATAATCCTGTTATTTTTATTTTTATTTTTCTGATATATAACAGCCAAAACCCTTCGGTCAGATTTCAATTTTAATCCGAAAAGAAAAAGAAAAAGAAAGCAACAAAAAATCATCATTGTGAATTATTTGCAGCATTCTATTCATTTTAATGGATTATCTGGAAACTCATCATTGTGCTTCAAAATCACAAGCATAAGATTCCCAACCAAACCAAGTTGGGGTGGCAGCCGCACATTATCTCCTCCTCCATAATTGTTATGAATAATTACTGTCTCATCTAAACACAGTCGCATCTATGTATTCTAGAATAGAATGGAATGGACAATCGTCAAGGCATTAATGGCAATATATTACACTACTACTATTCTTGTCATCACTATGTATATGTTGTTTGTGGTAGAAGCACCAAGCCTTACGGGAACAACTCAAACTAATCAGTAGAATAATATAGAAAATAACGAGACGCGAATTTAACGAGGTTCCTCACAGGTAACTGGAATATGTCTCTAGAGTTCTAGGAGCAGACAAATCTAGTATCAACAAATTGGGTTGTTTATGAAGCATTTGGCAACCTCACAACCCAAAGCCTCAAATGCACCTAATGCCTCTCACTCAATGAACAGTTAATCACACTCACAACCAAATAGGAATATAACAAACAATGTGACTCTCTCGCATGATTCCAAATGTCGACCTCCACCCAAACAAAGATATAGTTTTCTCCCTAACCAAATGCCGTGGCTACCGACAACTCCTTACCACGTATTTGCAAAACAAAGAGGCGTACGGAGGAGGACAAGACAAAACCTAAGCAAATACCTCTCAGATGACCGACTTAAAATGATCCATTTCATATTGGACCCAAACCATGTAGAAAGTCCAATAACAATCAAGCCATTATGGACAAACCTTTTGGTTAACAAACACCAATAAGATATTTGAATCTCTAAGACTTTGACCAATTATAATTTTCTGTGTTATTAGATATCAATGTGATTGTTTACACTACAACATCTCTAATATCTGTACTTTACTATGAACCACTATGTAGGTTGTATAACATCAAGAGATTATCCAGATCGATTGTCCAATTAATGACAAAGTTGAAAAAAAAAAGTGTAATACATCATCTGGAACATGATGCTTACTACGTAAGAGTTCTAGAAGTAAAAAATTAAGGTAAAGTTTGTACATCGATCCAAGAACCTTGTAGCTGCCTAAGAGTTTGGAGTGCTTAGAAAATTTTAATTTGTACTGTTATGATCAATTTTTGTCAAAGCGACAAATTTTAATTCACAATATTTTTTAGAACGTGTTGGAGGTGACGGAGTTTGCCCCTCTACTCTTCCTTAGAGGTGCACACCAACTGTTTGAGGAAATGCCTAAGTGAAGCTTATGTTTTGGCAAATGTGTTGTTGTGTGCATCGCCTTTTTTATTTATTTAAAATTTTGATCAAAAAGACGTCGTTTTGGACTGAACTCTCAAAAAATGAAAACAATATGAAGCCTTACCTTCCACTCCATTGAACATGAGCAATAAGAGGAGTCCTGGATCCACTCTACTCCATGACATTGTTTTGATTTGTTTGTTTAACTGATAATTTGATATGTGTTTTGATGAGATTAATTGATATTGATTTTTGTTTGATTAATTTATATTAATTTTCATTAGATCAATTGATAATTTGATATTGCCCATCTCCTAAAAAATTCATAAATATGCCAACTTTCCCTAATATGAATACCTGGTTCCACCCTTGCAGAGTTCGTACATCCTACAAATATAGACCTAATGTATCTACATTGGCATTGAGAGGCTAGCTTATATATAAAGGAAGAACATTAAGAATGTTGAAACATTAGAATAATTAAAAAAAAAAAAGTTAAAAATAAAAAAAGAAATGAAGTTGGTGCTTCCTCATTTTCATGGAAAGGAATCATTGAAAATTGTGATGTGTTCATGTTGTGGCTACTGCCGGCATTATATCTTTAGAAGTAGCTTTCAGAATCTCTCATACAGCACACGTGGGCTAAGCCTCTTCCGGTGGAAAAGGGTCCAGGGTCCTTCGACCAAAAAGACAAAGAAAACAAAGGGTCCAGGGTCTATGACCAAGGGCCGTGACCTTTGAACTTATTGCAAGAGTCACAGGCATGTCACGTGGCTCACATTTGGTTTTCAATGGACTGCCTGCCCATTTTGAAACACGGAAACAAGTCCTTTCTTCTACCACGCCCAAAAAACTTCTCTGGACACCCAGGATTTTTCTAATGACAGATTATATATATTTTTTCAAAATTACTAAAAAGGGCTTGATGAACTTATTGATAAGGTTCTCAATTTCCCTACACACCCGAGCATGGGATGGTGTGGCTAGCCACAAGGCGCCACCATGATTCCGAAACACAATCACTAAACCGCTTCATTCTACATCAAGCACCCAAAAACCTCAAAACCATCATATCCAATATTACCTAAATAAACACAAATATAACATAATGGGGATCTTATGAATAATTGTAATCTTAGAAGGGAATTTAAATTATTGAGTTGTCGCAATTAAATTACAAAAATCTTATTGTTTTAGTCTTATAATTGCTACAGAAAAAGTGGTTACTTTTGCTGGCACGAAATCTTTGCTCTGGGGAAATACCTCGAGAGTGGTCATTTAAAAATGTTTGGGTTTATTTATACAGCCCTTTTTGTTAAATTGGGGTAATTATGTTAGATTTATGGTAGTAGATAGACATATAAAGTGAGGGCTATGCCAATATCGTTTAGTTCAGTGGAAAATGACCTTAATATGCTAACCAATGACCTCAGGTTTGAAAACTCATGTCACCTTAATAGTGTGAGTGTTAATAGTGTGAGTGTGTGAGAGACTCCACCTTCTCCTATAGTTTAGACTATCGTTTGTACTAAAAATAATAATAAATAAATAGAGTGAGGGCTATTTTAGAGATATTGTAAAGTCACTCCCATAAGAAACTAATGTGTTGTCGAGTTGGATCAGTCCACGTCAGCTGGAAAACGATTTATATCTAGTGTGCAGGCCCACAAGGCCTCCTGAGAATCTCATTTGTCAAAGTGGTTACATTGCTTTGCACCAAACTGGGACCATCGCTTGTGGCCGGAGACCGGCCGTGCACCATGTAAATGGCAGCATCCCGTAATATCCGTCCAGAAAACGATGTCTGATGCACTTTCTCATTTGTTCGATTTATTTTACTTGCAATTACAATTCCACATGCATATTTTTTTACTTTTTCTTTTTCTATTTGTTACCCTCATTTTTTTTTATTAATGAAGACCGTGAATTACATCTTGAGAAATTTCTCAATACTGAAAAAAGAAGCATCATTGAACTAATACGTAAAGATCATCCCTCTCACTAAATATGTATGTTGATGTTCTACGTCCTTGTAGAAACTATTCCTACACTCACCACTATAACCTTGGAAAGCTTGTACAAATTATTAGATCGAATCTCTCCGCTCATAAACACAAATGAACCCTTCATAACTATAAATTTTTCTTATGCGTACCCACTTCGATCTAGAGTGCCAAGGAAATAAGATTTTTCTTTAGTGAAGAAACATACCTCGCATTATCCAGTGACCTAAAATCCCATCATGCATCATGGTCCTCATTGTACAGAAACCAAGAATCTTGCAATCTAAATGATCCTTTTAACATCACCACCATCATTTTCCTCATATGTTTCAAAAACCAAAATCCAAGCCTGAGAAGTAGCATTACCCAAAGAAATCGCCAAAGGTCTACAGTCACTATCTTTAGGAACATGTTATGTATTTGAGTATCCAGCTTTCTTCTTGTTCATTTCCTCCTTTCATATCGGACAACTTTTTTTCCAATGATCTTTAGAACCACACTCGAAGCAACTCGATCTATCCCTTAAATTTTGATTTCCCCTTGTTACCTTGTTTGCTATTTCGCTTATTTGGCTGACCCCTCTCATCATAACACTTAGCATAGACCTCTCCACCATGAGAACTTTTGCCCATTGACTGATTCATGAGAGATGATATCATCTCTAGCACAGGATATTCGTACGAATCAAATAAGTCGGGATCCAAATCCACCTTGAAAAAACCAAACCCAACTAGGAATCCAATTCTGAGCACAATTCTTTCGTGTGGAGTATGCCCCAACCTTAGTATATAGTATATACTAGCATTATTATTATTATTTTTCATAATCTATTACTAGCCTCTCCGCATGCGCTTTCGCGCCTGGAAGAGGCTCTTTTTAAAAAAAAATTAAATTTATTTTAGAATTAAAAAAGATAATGAGTAGTTGTGTTCCATACAAATAGGATCCATTATCTAAATTTTCTTTTAATTTTAACTTTTTAAATACGAAAAATTGTGAACTTACCATATTATCCTCATTTAATTAATAATTTCAATTCTTAATGTTTATATTAACCAAGGGCATTTTCTGGTATTTTGAATGTTTCACCATTCTCTGCCTTTTGCTTTATATATATAGATACACACCAACAATTTAATTTCTTGGAAAATTCTATATACCAGCAGTCGCTTATAGACAGATATTATCAGTCCATCCATTGCTTTTTTATTTTTTTTATACAAGTGAAATTCAGAAAAGGTAAATCAAACCTAAAATCTCCAGTACATAGGTAAATACTCGTAACTGTAACTGTTTGATCTACAAGTTCCTTACCAGTCCATCCATTGTTTTAAAAAAAAAAAAAAAAGGTTTTCAAATCACAATAAGGCGATGCGTAGGGTGACAATGTCTGCTTCCCATGGTACATTGCCGTGATATTTGAGGGAGTAGTTAATGTAAGATGCAGCCAGGCCTGGCTGGCTATTCTATTCCTAGGCATAGCCACTGTTGGCCTAGCTAGCTAGCTGCAAATATAAAACCAATACCTTGGCCATTGCAAATGTTTCAGTGGCCAGCCAGTCAGCCGCAGATGGTGGCGTCTTGATGGCGTATGCAAGACAAGCTTGGGAATTGGTATGCTGCCCATGATGATCATGATTTATTATGTTGTTCTCATGCATGATGAGAAATTCAATTATTTACTTATTAATATATTTTCATAATAAAATAAACAAATAAATAAATAATGCGAAATTGCATAATGGGTTTAGGAACAAAGCGTGCAAAGGTGGTGCTGGCAGTTAATGATTGTAAGGAGAGATCTCCCCTCTCCTTAACATATTAAAATATCCTCAATCCATACACCCTCCTCTCCCTTTTTTTTGTTCTCCATTTACTAATGTGACACAAAAATACAAGCACGCATGTGTATCACACTCCCTAACCCCATGAAAACCCCATGATTCATTAGTTTCCCTTCAATCATAGGACCCACCTTATACATTGCAACGGGTTTTGTCATGTGAAAATTACCTAAATCCAAACACGACCTAATAAGGTAAGCTTAAGTAGCTTAAGTAATTAAAAGTATTCATTCATGCACTCGAAGTTTTAGATTTGATTTCCCCATCTTCTAACATGACCCAAGTATTGAATTTGTAGCGTATATTTCCTGGTGTTAACGAGCGTATACAATTTCACCGAGTCTAACATCGTCCTCATCAGTTCTGATGAAAAGCATCACAGCCGTTCACTCACCGCTCTCGCAATTGATTGGACGGTGAGTTGCATGCGGCAGAGGGTGCGCGTGGGAGAAAAACAGCAGGTTGAGGAATCGGTGGTGAAGAAAGGAAGTTATGTGTCGCGTTCTGAGGGCGGCAGGCCAAAAATAAAAGCCGCTTTCTTGTCCCCCAACACATCATATCGTTTGGCCCTGTTTTTCTTTGTCCCCCTCTTAATCTCACTACATGCATTGCTCCCTACGTAACTTACACTCAATCAATACCCCTCTTCCTCTTTTTTATTTTTTTTAAAATTATTTACGTTTTAAATAATTCACTTCAGCCCATTGTTTTATTTTTTCAGTTCTTTATATCGACATGCTTAAGGTTTTTGTTGTGAGGTTTCGGAAATTATGCTCGCATTCCATGAAGTTTTGAAAATTACACTAGCATTCCACGAGGTTTCAAATTGTTTTTACAAAACTCATTCTATTAATTTTTCATCGGAAAAGTGCTCGTGTAATTTTTTTTTTTATAAAACTCTTCAAGTTGAATCAATTTTGTATATAAACACTATGAATCTAATATTTTATGTAAACTTTGTTAATTTTGGATGGAAATTAACATATTGAGTTTAACGAAAACAATTTGAAACTTCACCCTAAGGTGTTAATATAGTTTTTGAAATTTTAAAGACTTTTGAGAATAAAGTCAAAACCTCAGAGGCTATTAATAAAAATATTTGTGTTTTCCCCATATTCTCTACGCATATGCAAATACAAAATTATTGAATACAATTCCCTCTCCAATGCCAAACCACCTTCACAAAGGCATCAAGTTGTATGTACCAAATATAGGAAATCATGATGGAATTTTTCCTAATTTGCCCTTCTAATCCATGGTGGGCCCCGGTTGGGTGCATAGAGCGCATGTGAGATGCAGTGTGTGGGATCCATTCAAAGTCATGCATGTGAGTGTTGAGGGGTGTTTTTGGGACTGAAATAGGGACTTGCATGTAACATGGTTCAATCAGAAGGGGAATCTCTTCCCTGTTTAGAATAGGGAGAGTAATGAGTGCGGTGGTTGAATTATGATATTTTTTGGCTACACATGAAAGGTGATTGTGATTTCCTTTGTATTTCATAATCACGATGTTGCCATGTTTAGTGGTAATTACCTTCTTAGTTTTGTTTGTGTATAATTAGAAAGATCACAAACACATAATCCAGTTGCACATGATGTGCATTGTGTGTACGCGATGTATGCGTAACTTGACAAGAGTTATGATATGAATTATGGAGGATAAGATAATGACGTGGAAAATTTTAATAAAATAAGAAATTGTAATCGGCATTCTAAGAAGGTCCTATGTGCATTATAAAGAATAAAAAAGTCTTAATTAGTAGACTAATTCTCAGGTTCAAATCCCGATATGACACCTAATTTCTTTTTATATGCTTCTTTTTCATGTTTTTACAAACAGAAGATGAGGAGTGCATGACGACGACTTATGCCAATAACACTTTCATTTTTTTTTTTATAACTAATTATTAAATTATGGATTTTTTTATTTTTATTTTTTATATCTCTAGGAAGGGAGGGTGGATGGCCTCCCGTATTTCGAAATTGGAAGGCAGTATGATTACACCCCCCATTCACAAAAAATAAAGGCCGAAACATAGTTTATTGGGCAAAGCTGTCTTTTCCACGTTTAATGAAAGAATAGGAATCACTGCCCAGAAATTGTAGGACAGTATGATTCCCATATGGTTTTAGGGCAGGACATAAATAAAATAAAATAAAAATTGAATAAAAAAACAAAAAACAAAAAGATTCCCATAAGAAAGAAGTTATCTAGAACAAAGATGGGAAAACGACCATTTAGGGCAGTGGATATGGGACACGTCCGTAGTTTTTGAGTTTTTGATTGATGGGAAAAGGAGGTGAAAAAAGAAGAATTTGCCCCTGGGTAGGGACATAGTGGGTGTCCAAATATACTATCCACAAAAGTGCTTGTGCCAGTCGTGAAATGCACTAAAAAAATCCAAAATTGATTTCAGGTAATCCATATCCGTGTATGCAGTCGCAGTTGCTGCTGTGTAATTGTCAAGAACAATGTGGCTCCTCCTCACGGAATATTGCTTTATTTAGGACCATACGATGATAGGATGCTATGATCTGATGGCTTACCAAATTCTCATCCCATCATGTATCTGGATTCAGCTTCAGGATCGCCGGGTTAAAATTCGAATTTAAGATATCTTTCGACATTGCAAAAAAAAAAATCACTAAATTAAATGCTAATTGATACAAAACTAATTTATAACAATTTGATTTAACTTTTTCTGAATGCAATAGATAAAGACAACCTAACCTTTTTTTTTTCTTTCTGATAATTTATAAGTGGAGAATGGGGAGAGTCAAATAGGAATTGCTCTAGCATTGAAGTTATAATCACTTGAGACAATCACATACTAACTAACGATTTTGTTGTTGTCATTTTGCCTTTAACTTTAAATCCTTTAACAAATATTATATTCTTTCTATAAAATAAACTTTTTAAGTCAAACATTGAAGAAAAAAGAAAAGTCAGTATTTTTAAAACACATTTCACTCAAAACAGTCTCATATATTTTATGTTTAGCTTGAGGCCTCATAACAACAACATAGTGAATCATATGTTACAGAATTAAAACAATCTTATCAATGCCAACGAGGTATGGTTTAATGAAAAATGACTTTGATTTGCAGATAAATGACCATAGGTTTAAACCCTGAACGAGGTCTAGAAGATATTTCAAGTTCGAATCTTCGTTCCCTATATAATAAAAAACTTGTCTTTCTAATATTGAGGTTCCAAATTCGATTCTATCCTTATGTTTATTGAAAAAAAACTTATCCATGGAAAAATTACACACTTATACCATTTTATTCGTACTAACATAATTATAAACAATAAACAGGAACAAGATACAGATTTGGTGAGTGAAAAGAGGAATAAAATATAAAACCAAACTGAACCAAGAAATATAGAAAAACAAACCAAAAGGGGCCCAAGAAAAAGGAGGAGAAAAAAAAAAAACTTTTTAACTTTTTTTGGGAGACACTTTGTTTTATTAAAGTGGCTATTTTAATGCATTTTTTTTTGGTTGGTCTGAATGGTTATTTTAATACATAGGGGTTCACTTCGGACAGCAAATTAGGCTTCTGTAACCTTGTGCCGTATGGAGGGTCCTTAGCTTTCTCTCTCTCTCTGACTCTCAGCTTCTTGTCAGCTAAATCAAAGACCTCTTCTTCAATCACAAATTTGCTTTGCTTTCTTTTCTGTTTTTCCAGTCGTTTCTCATTTTCTTCAGCCACTGATCCACCCAATCTTTTCAGGTAAACTCCCCTTAGTCTCCAATCAGCTCCTCTACTTCACTTGCAATATTCAATCAGATTTGTTTCTGTTTTCTTTTTTCGTTTTGAAATTTTTTGGTTTCTGGGTAATCTTCACTTTCAGTGACAGTGTTTTTCTTCTTTTTTGTTTTGGTTTCAGCTCTCTCTTCCTTTCTTCTGCCCTGGTTATTGGTAGCTCGGACTTTGAAGGGAAGGAACTGAAGGTAACATTGGGTTTTAATCTCACTCTTTTTGCACAGTGAGTAGTTTAGTTTCCAGATTTCATGGCTTTTTTTTTCTTGTTCTCCCTAGTCTCACAAAATGCACGGATTTAGTTTTAATGGTTATAATTTTGTTTAGTTTCTCTGTCATCACTTTTCAGCAAAGCATAAATATTTGGTTTTATTTTCTTTTTGTGTATGCTCTGAGTTTTTTTTTTCTTTCTGTGTGGTGAATTTCTTGGTCTTTATTTCTGGGTCTCTCTCTGTTTTTTCTTTGAAATTTTTGTTTGGCCCCATAAAAGTAACTCGTATTAATTTTTTTATTTACATGCATTTAATTTTACATTAGAAGTGGTTCATTTGTGTCTCTTTTGCTAGGTTTGGGTTTTGCTTGAAAATTTTGTGTGTGTGTGTGTGTTTTTTTTCCAACAGAACCCTTTTATTTATGGAACACAGAGTCAAGGCTCATAAATTTGAAGCCATCTTCATTTAAGTTCTTAAATCCTTTGGGCCTGAAACCTGTAAAACCCACCATCCTTTTTTATTTGTTTATTTTAAATACATGTTTTCCTCTCATATGACTGTGATTTAGCCTTTGAATCTGTGTAGATGTGATGATTGCAACTTGATTAGCAGATTAGTCTTTAATTTTCTGCAGTTCTCTGACCTGAAATAAATTCTATGCTGAAGTGGTAATATTTCAGTCTTATATATCAGTCTATTTATTAAATATGTAATCCTTTTACCAGGGATGTAAAGATTGACAAAACCTCAAGCTTCACGATTTGTATTTATTGTATTGTATCCACTGGTTAATTGTGATCTGAGAATATGCTGAAATTTCCATTGTAATTAAATTTTTTTTGGCGTTTTGCTTGTAACATGGTTCTAAGGCACAAAACAAGATTATTTTTATTTAAGGGACACTTGAATAAGTCAGGGAGAATCTTTAGGCTGCAGACTGGATTTGTTTTCTCATTAAGGGTAGACAGCTGTTGTTGGATGCATTATTTTTTGCTTCGTCCATTTTTTAAGATTCTGGGTTCTTTTATGTTTTATTGGTGTTTTCTGAAGCTTTAACATTTGGCAGGCTTCACATATAATTTGGAGGGTTGTTCATTGTTCATTGTGATGTCACCACCGCTGCTTGGTGTCGGGGAGGAGGAGGAGGGTCACAGTGATGTTACATTATTGTCTTCCTCGGTTTCTATGGAGAGTGTATGCCACAATAGCTCGGAATTGAAGGAGCGAAATTACATGGGATTATCCGATTGCTCTTCGGTAGACAGTTCGAAAGTCTCTACTGTCTCTGGTGGAAGTAAAAGTAGTCTGAATCTGAAGGCTACAGACCTTAGACTTGGGCTTCCTGGATCCCAGTCTCCTGAGAGAGACTCAGAACTGAGGCTAATCTCCACTCAACTTGATGAGAAACCCCTATTCCCGTTGCATCCTATAAAGGATGGCAACTACTCTTCATTGCAGAAAACAGTTGTTTCAGGCAACAAGAGAGGTTTCTCTGATGCTATGGATGGGTTCTCGGAGGTAAAAACAACTGCTTTGTATGAAGAGAATTGGATCTGTTTATTTATTTTAGGATCACGTCAGGCTTTACAATGGCCATATTTGTGATGCAGGGGAAATATGCTAATTCAGAGGTAAACTTGTTGCTGTCACCCAGGACTTCTCCAAACTTGGGATTGAAAACTGGTTCTGGACTTGAGAACCTTGCGACTCAATCAGCCAAAACAAAAGAGGTTGCACCAGCAAAGATGGTACAAGAGAGGCCCCATGCTGTCAATGAAACCAGACCGAATCATAATGGATCTGGAAATAGTACTAGCAGTGCACCTGCTACCAAGTAAGTGATTCAAAAAGTTTATCTGTAGCATTGAATATTGTTTTTGGCCATAGCTTCTGCCTTAATAAAGAAAATGGAGTCTCAGCTTCCTTGTATGTTAGGGCACAGGTTGTGGGTTGGCCACCTATAAGATCATTTAGGAGGCAAACTCTGGCCACTACATCAAAGAACACTGAGGATGTAGAGGGAAAATCAGGGCCTGGTGCTCTGTTTGTCAAGGTCAGCTTGGATGGTGCTCCTTATTTGAGGAAAGTAGATTTGAAAAATTACTCTGCATATCAGGAACTTTCTTCTGCTCTGGAAAAGATGTTCAGTTGTTTTACCATAGGTGAGTTATTGCAAAGATTCAATTGTTATACAAATGCCTTAGTTAACTTGTTTAAGGTTATGTAATTTATGCTGAATTCTGAGTTTAACTTCCAAAGTTGCTGCATTTGCATGGATCCAGTTACTGCTCTGTTGGTATGATTTCAGGTCAATATGGATCTCATGGAGCTCCGGGCAGAGAGATTAGCGAAAGCAAGCTGAAAGATTTGCTTCATGGCTCAGAATATGTTCTAACTTACGAGGACAAAGATGGTGACTGGATGCTTGTGGGTGATGTCCCTTGGAAGTAAGTTGTCATTTACTTGCACATATGTTTCTCTACTAATTGCTTTTTTCTATGTACACAATTGAGTTACTATTGATACAAAAGCTTAAAAACTGTCGCATATTTTGCATAGGCCGATATCAGAGTTACAATTAGTATTAAGAAGCAGAGCTGGTTATGTGCTATTTTGGCTATAATATACAAGCTGAATTGATTTTGAAATTCTGCAAAGTCCATGAAGTGGTGATTTTTCATGGATGGTTGTTAGGTATCTTGCATGGGTTGTGTGTATGAGCTTCATATATAGCGTGCAGGTCATTTAGTGAAAGTACATTATGTAAAGAATTGCCAAAGACCTCAGTGACATCGAAGTTTGCATTTAAGTTATTCTATTCGAACCTTAGATCACGGCCATTATCTTCATATTAACTTGGATGGCTTGAACTTGAAAAACATGTGAAAATTTGATGAACCTGTGAGTGACGAAGACAAATGTGATATTGTAATGTGTAAGCCATAGAATTTGATATTAGTCATGTGTATGGACACAAAGGAGACTCTTGTTCAGAGAGAGAGAGAGATGTGATCTGTTTTCTTTTATTAGGATTGACCTCTGATGTCTCAAAATATGGGGTCATGGTTGGTGTGCTTTAATTTTCTTCCATAGGTTGTTATGTTACTATGTGTCAGTGTCCATTTAATTGCTATTTTGCATCAGGTCATATTGCTTCAGTAAAGTTAATATGTAGTGTTCTGAATTTTGAATACGTTCCAAGGCATTTTATATTTTAATTTTAAAATCTGATTGAAAATTTGGACTTTGGCAGCATGTTCATTGATACCTGCAAAAGGATGAGGATTATGAAGAGCTCAGACGCCATTGGCCTAGGTGTGTATATTATTATATGTTCTGTTGATTCCTTTAATTATGATCTATTACAGGATTAAAACAGCTTTTCCTCCCACAATTGAGATACGTACTCCACTGCTTTTACTCCAGCTATATAATCCCATAGATAACATTTATTATCAAGGAGTAGTTTTGTCTAACTTTTGAACTTTACCTTGTCAGGATTGCGATAATAGAACTAGTTAGGTGCTGATTTTGATGTATGCCATTAGTAAATAAATAAATAAATTGAACAAATAATCAGAACTGAAGTTTTACATTACTGTGCAATGCTAGCAACCTTCCCCTCTTGCCTTCCCTTTTTTTTCCTTCCTCATTCATTTTGTGCCACGTGTATTCCAATCACACATAAATCTATGTATTTAATATGTTCCAAAATTCTTTGTTCTCTTTACAAGCAAAATATTAGTACTTTGCATTAAATACATAGATTTATGTGTGAGTGTAATACACGTGGCACAAAATGAATGGGGAAGGCAAGAGGGGAGGTAGCTAGCACTCTTCTATTACTACAGTACGAGGACATCGCAAATCACAACAATTTGCACCTCTTTTCAGTTATTTGTGTTTTTTTGAAGGAATTGGGAAGTAGGGGGTTATGTAAGGGTTTCCTGTGGGTTGGGCCAGACCATGCCTTGTGATAGGAATGTATTAGCTGTTAACTGTAGCAGTAGCGCTAGGCTGTCTTCTCTTTGTAGTTGGGAGAGCTGGAAGCCTGCCTTAGACAGGGCAAGTGGATTGCATCTGGCTCAGGCTCCTATTATGAGGGTTGAGTTGGGTGGCCCACTAACGAGTTCGGGTTGGGAAAAGCCTACATGGATGGCTAGCAGCAGTTTTTCTAATGGGGCTAACTCACATTTGCAAGCAACTTTGCTTAGTCTAAGTTTGATAATTACCTACAATATTATAAATTTTAAAAAATAAAATAAAATTAAAGAATCAAAATAAAACTAAGGGAGCCATAGCCATAGTAAAGAAATGTATGTATTGCTGTGTGAAAATGTTTTTCTAGACCTTTTGCTCTCATTCAATTCATAATTCAGCTCCTGAAGTTTTCTAAAATCAATTTCTGACATGTCGAAGTTCCTTATGTCATCGTTATGAATGATAAACTGTTAGGGTTTCTTTGCTAAACATCCCACTATGAGACGGTGAAATTTACATGCATATTGGATCGTAGTTGAGATCTGATTCTAGAATGGGGGGATCATTTTTCCTAAATTACAAAATTAATACTAAATATTCTCGTTGTCATATGGCCCATGTTCAAACTTATTATAGTTTCGTTCCACAAAATCTTTATTCTGGTTACATTGGTGAGTTCAAAGTTTCAAACTCAGCATATGCATATTCCTTCTTGGCTTAAGTCTAGTTATAATCAAGGTTGATTCTTAGTGATTTTTATTTGTTTATATATCTGTCCGTTTGTTTATTTGTCTATGTATTTATTTGCTTTGGTTTTATATGCAGCTCCAAGGTCCATGGAGAAGTGCAGGAACAGGAACTAGCCAGTAATATGCATTGTGATGCCTTCCATCTAGCAGTCTATGAATTTGGAATGAAGGCAAGGCCTACAACCGCAGCAACCAGATAATCTGGAGTGCAAGGATTTGTTGAGTGTGGGGCTGGATGGGACATCACCGGTGGCTGCTTTGCTATATTATTACTACATCTGTGTATTTTTTTTGTTTGCCATGGATTCATGTTTTTGTGATTTCTCTTTCTAACTTGTCAACTTTCTTAAAACTACTGAAACTCAAAACCTTTGTATCTGGAAGTGACCTCTGCAGTTCTATGTGCACAGGTTCCTGTTCACCTACAGGATCCTTAAGTTTGTAAAGTGCCAATTGTTTGTGAACCTCGGTATGTATGTGTGTGTGATCTAGGATCTCCAAGACTCCCAAGTTATCCGTCATTCGGTTCTTTGTGCCTCGTGTGTTCCATCACCTATCCGAGACCAGTAGTATTATTCAATTTTTGACTCGGTTCTCAGAATGGTGTATTTATCTGAAATTTAAGGTTTGAAATAGTAGAAATGAAAATGCATGGTGAAAATCTCAGCTGGGAGCAGGTGATATTACAAGGCTGAATTCCGGAACTGGCCGATAATGACGGGGGTTAGATGACCTAATTATTAAGCAGTTTGCAGGGTCTATAGTTTTTGTACCTTTGTGCCTGTTCGTTGGGAGGTCTTGTTTGTTAGGAGTTCCTTCAATCAAAGGTCACTTCACTGAAGGGCATCTTCATCCTCAGAGCTGCATTCATTTATTTTTAAATGTATATATTCTGTATCGTACGGTGCAAATGGGGACAATGGCCCAAAACCAAACAACTAGCCATGAATGCTCCTGGGCCTGGAGGGGCTACACGAATTCTCAGACTCATGTTTGGTTGAAAAAGAAAAATAGAAACACAGATGGATGCAAAAGAGAAACATTCAGAGAAATTATTTTTAGTATAGTACGATTACGTGGTATAACTTTTTTACGTGTTAGATTTCTCAGTCAACAAGCTTATGGGCGATGCACTCATCGAGTCAACAAATAAGACGTATCATTGATGAACTGGGCCCCTTATTCCATTTCCTTGTATTATATTAGAATATATTATATCTCTTATCGACACAATCTTTGCCTTCTTGAAATTCGTTTCAGCTGAGTAGATCTTTGTTCCTCTTCTATCTTCTCCATTAAATGGCCACTTTCTATATATCATGACCAAATTAAAAATCATTTATCTGGACTTCTGGCTGGTACACCAGAAACAAGCCCACAAAATATATTTGTTTGGCAAACCCACACTTGATCCATAAATGATTCATATGATGATGTGACACATGCTTTTTTAGTGGCAACTTGAAATAAAAAATTATTATAATACACATAAATTAATTTTTAATTAATTTCAGGCCAATATTTTTCATGGGCTATATTTGAAGTACTTAATTGTAGCTCAAGTGATTAAAAATATTTACCTTTATAAGATCTTAAGTTTGATTGTCCCCTCCCTTAATATCGCTTGCAAATTGACATATTCAATTTGTCCTTTTTCTGTGAATATTTTGGCTTTCCCTCTGCCACTGAATTCGCATCTGCAGGGAAATCAAAACCCATTACCTGCCTCCAAATCTATGCCCATTCCTTCAATCACTAATGCAAAAAATGAACGCACCCATTTTAGCAAGAACAGAAAAACTCGACTTGTCAATGTCGTTATAGTCAAAAAAGTAAAGGTGACAACATGAAAGGAGCTTGGAAATTTTGGTATGCATGACAACATGAAATCCAAGATTTCAGCTGATCTCATCTGATCTAGATAGAAAAGAGTAGTGTTGACCAAATAAATGAATTTGAGATGTAACATCATGTGAATATGCATGCAAATATATTCTTTTGGTCCTCCTGTTCCTATAAAATATATTATATGGGGGGAGTTGGAGTGGTTAGCAAATGTTAGTTGGAGAAATTAAGTTCAACAAAGAGAGACGAATTCTATTTAAAAATATTTTGGTCTCAATTATCATGATTTTTAATTTAATTCCCACCATCAACTTTGATAGTGGGTGCTTTTGACTATCTCATGCATGATTATTTTCATTAATTTGATAAAAATATTCACATAATTATATGAGAAGCCTTCAAGTAAGGCACGTTTCATGGCTTTGCATACATAATGATAATGATATATATATATATATGTCCCTTCAATTTCAACTTGGTAGTTCATATAATATTTGCTTACTTTTAAAAGAAAATTGCGGGCGGGTCCAAAATCCAAATAGAGAGCAGCCTACTGCATGCTGCTCTTGCAATATGTGGACTACTCAAAATTTGGTTACTTTTCAAAATTTCATAAAATTATTGTGTGATCCCGTATTATAACACGTCGTGGTACAAAATGAGTTTATAATTTACGGTATAATAAATGTACACATGTTATAATTTAGGTGGATTAGAAACACCATGTTTGGATAGCACGTGGTGGTGCAATGCAGTAAGGCGAATGGGTGTAGGGTATAAAGGGGGTAAATGAAAATAATTTCTTCAAACGTCACTTGTCTTTAATTGTCTATTCACAAAGGGTCATAACTTGTCTTCTTGTTTAACTTTCAGATGGGGGAACAATGAAATTAACAATAATAGGGGTAGACACCAAACAGAAGCACCCTTTGTGAAATTGACAATAGAGGAAACACAAACACATCGTTTATCATCAGAATGTCATGCCTGTTGTTTTCAATGACATTCTGTTCTTGCAGATATCCCATTATTCGGTGGGTTTTAACACTTCTAGCTAGTGTGGTAGAACTACAGTTACTTCTTACACACCAAGTTGAACTCTTGCCTTCTATCAGTTCTCTTACTTGAATCGGAAATATAAAAATCAGGAAAAATTGACTTTTCATCCTTTGATAAGATTGCAAAAATCAAAATCTAATCTAACACTAAGGTTTAAGAAAAGAACATCTTATTTAAGGATGAAACTCCACTTTCTAAAAATAAAAACTTGTTATTAATCTCTATGTTTTGTGGCTCGAACTGAATTGGACTATTTCAATTGAATTAGACAAGTGTTCGTTGCTTTATTAACTTATAAATGTTGGGAATTGACTTACTAAATTAGCCGATTAGTTTGGTTCAAATTTCAATATCTCAAAATTATTGTTTAGAAGTTAGAAGTTCTGATGATCATGATGGTTCTTGACTGGGTTCGCCTAACTATAAAGCCCTCAATTAATTCCCCAAATGAAGCCATGCAATGAAACACTTGTTTGGTTCGATCTCCAAAACAAACAAAAACATACTATCAAACTGAGGAAGGAAGTGATTGTTCAATAAGGGAAGAACGTGTTCTTCTAGCAACCTAGCAAATAAATACAGAACAATAACTATTGAGAACCAAATAAGCAGTGGGTCGCATTCCGATCTGTCCATCTGGGTACAAAAAATTAGAACTGGTTTCAGCCACAACATACAATATAAATTAACAGCTAGCTACGGAATCTTCAACAATCACAAGTTTTCTGTCAGTGTGTGTGTGTTGTGTACGTGGTTCTTTTCCTTTGCATGCACCATCCTATCATGTATGGCATGCATCCGTAGGACCACACCCTATTGCTGGGGGGGTCCCCTAGCATATGGAATGCATGCTAGAAATGCTGCATTCCGTTAGTTTTATCGGTGATGCACACGAATTTAGGCTCCACCAAACGTAACACTTTTCTGATAGAAATAGGCACGACATGACTCAGTTTTATTACTGATACATACGAACTTAGGTTCAACCGAACTGTGTAATGGTTAATAAAACGAGTAATCGATTTGGTTTCCGTCATTAACTTCTTCTTATTTTGGAAGATGACAAATTGGACCAAAATATTGGCGGCATACATGTATTGCAAATCTTTATATACTAGATTAGACAAGCTTCTGAGCTTAGCATAAATGAGGAAGCTTGATATTCATTGTAGGCTATTAGAGTATGATGGCATTATGCCTTCATGCGGCCTATGAGATTCCCCAAAATTTTCAGCCGTATAAGGCATATCATGACCTAATGAGATTCATTTTGGTTATGTTTTCAGCTGTGTGCGGCACCAATTCAAACTCATCCAAAATTTAATCTTATCCCAACACACCGAAAGAGGGAAAAAAAGAAACACTATTTTTTTCTTCTCAAAAGGGAAAAACTCTGGTTGGCTTCTTCCTTCACTCCAAGCTGAAGTTTCCATTGATTAAATATATTTATCATTTTCCCCTAGAAAAACAAACATTTGTCATACTATTGAACTTGATATGTTCCCTACTTCCTAGTGTATATTTTTCAAACAACAATAATTTCCCCACTCAGTTATGTCTTTTAAAATTCAACTTCTATACTCACCAACATAATCTTCCAAAATGACATGTATTATATCATTTTATGTGGTAATGGTGATATTTTGTTTCGTACAGCTCCAAGCCTCAATCTCAGAACCAATCATGTATTCATTGAATTTGTTGTATGCTGACTATGACAATAAGATCATTTCTCCACCAGAGTCGAAGTGTAAGAGCTCAATTAACTAACTCTAATAAATATATGTTATAACTTATTTTTGAGATCATCAGTTAATTAATTAAAAATATGAATGATACATATGGTTGTTAAGGGATTATTCTTGCTCAATGAAGGTTGGTTCAGTTGATAAGGTCCCTGTACTGTGTGTAGCCCCACTAGTATTCGAGTCCTGCTGCCAACAACTAGCAATTGGATGCCATGCATAAAGTTCTTTTGACTCGAGGTTATGAATCTGCCCTTGCGCTGATTGTGAGAGTAGCCAATATCCCCTTAAACTTTTGTTTAACCAAAAAAAAAGGATTATTCTTGCCGTTAACATTTTTTTTATATACGATTTGCAGTTAACATTTATTTGATCCGTTGAGGCATGTGCCCCAATAATTAAATGGCAGCATCTTAACAGCCAATAGGAAGGTGATGCTCATGCAATTATTTATTTTGAGCCCATATTAAAGTCTTCCTCTTAATTGCTTACACTTCAAAATTAGGGCTTCACTTAAATACAGCACCCATGTGCCTCTGTAACCTTACCAACCAATTACTATCACTTTCAACACTAACTATATATTCCAAAACCAACTGCTAATCTCTATTTTAAAAGTCCTTTCAATAAGACAATAACCACCTCATTTTCTCTGCTAATTGTTGCCTTTAATATTAAGTTGTCGACTTATTTAATAGTATCATAATCAAGTCTTGTCCAAGTAATTACGAATTAAGTGTGCCCCTGATTTTATTCACGATGCCTGAGCAAGACTGTATGTTTCCCTGATGTATTTGTTTTCTGGTATTTGACGAGTTTCATAAAATAAAATAAAAATTATTTGAGTACTACTTTCAAAAAATCAGGAAAAGAAAAACTCCATATCCTCCTCAATCCTAATGACATAATCAAACCTGAAAAAATTTGGTAATTGAAGAGCTTAATTAATGTGTTTTCTGATCCCATAATCACATCCTCTCCACAAAATAATAATACTTTAGTTGGAGCAGCGGCTTTAATTATTTAAAGGAGCAACCAACCATCTCTCTGAGACGTGATCGGGATTTGATCATGGTCTCACTTAACGCAGATTTGCAGTGATGGATTATAATTAGACAGGTACAATGGACTAATTCAAAAGGTTTTGTTGAATGCAATGTGATGGGATCTCTTGATTAACAAGTTGCAGGCAACAAATCCGCAACTTGGAGTTTGCAAAATGATGGGATCTTTTGCATATGGGGTGTCCAATTATGTCATGTGCTATGTGGTCATTTTTCTAAACTCCAAACTAAACTCGTTCAAGATATGTATTAGCTCAAGTTGCCTAGTAATTTAATTATACATACTTGCTTCATGCCACTCACTTTTTCAATTCATCACCTACTTGTTTTGACTAGAACTACAAAGTGGTAATATTTTCAGCTTAGCAAGATATTGTTTTTGGGTCTTCAAGCTCAAAATACGTCTTATTAAAGGAGATGGACTCTACACATATAAGACACTTTACTTTTCCTCACCCAATCGATGCAGGACTGTGACACCACTCCGCCTTATCAGAGTATGTAATCACTTAAATAGTGATGTGAGGCATTGAAGCCTTTGGTATAGTACGCGTTGCACCATTTTTTGCCGATCAATTAGTGACATGAGGGGCAAGGTGCAAGCAGGGGAGGAGCCACACTGGGACCAGTGTGGTTTCGGGCCCCCATTAAAGTTTTTTTATTTTTTTGAAGTAATATATTGTTATGTATTTCTATATGTATATTATTTCAAATATTTTAGGTTTTGATATGTACCCACATTTATTGTGCCGAACCTATTAACATTAAGGCACAAGGAGGTGCTTCAAATTGCCCTTTGCTCAACTGGTGGTGGTGGTGCACTTTAGATGTACATATTACCTTATTTCCACTTTCAATATTTAAGTAAATGTCTTTGTTCTTTTACTTTAATTTATTTTTATATATATTACTCCATTTACTTAAGTTTATAATGTAAATAAGGAAGTACCCCCTATTTGGATTCAAATAAAAATACTAGAAAATCAAATTCCCACCAAATCAAAATATGAAAAATTGGTTTTAGGGTAAAATATGATTTAGACTAAAAATGATGGCTCATTAAGTCAATATATACTTCATACTAAAATAGTGATGTGAGGCGTTGAAGCCTTTGGTACAGTACGCGTTGCACCATTTTTTGCCGATCAATTAGTGACATGAGGGGCAAGGTGCAAGGTGTCGAGAGGCATAATGATACCGAGCGACATTGTGATAGTGCAGCCATGCGTGGAGGTGTCAAGCGATGTGGAGATGTATGATGGCGTTGATCTACATGGTGATGTTATCAATCGGATGGTGAAAAAGTGATCTCCTTTTATAGGTGAGGGTGACCCGTGGGTCAATGGTCCATTTGCTGTTCTTCATATTGGAGGAGCCTCCTCGTTCTCATTCGTTGTGGATTTTCTTGTGAGGCTAATACGAGCACAAACATGTAAGAGCTTTTGGATTTGAGTCATTAGCATATGGGCTGCTTGTGTTTTGTCCACAGGTGAACTCGTGATGCGTTATTATGAAAGGTAATAATAGGCCATCTAGTACATAGTAGGCGGACCCTATGTTCTATTTTCCAAAGTCATTTAGGTTTGAACGATCTAAAAGCTCTCCAACGTGTGAGCCTTCAGATTTGAGAGAGAAGGGTTTTCGTTATCATCTTGTGTTAGGATACTTGTGCATTTTATTTGATTGGTGGGATACCTAATTCTAATTTGAAATCAGGGGTTGAACCAAGTGCATGATATGCTTTAAGCTTTTTCTATTTAAAAAATACATTATTTGGTATGATTTGAAAATCATGTTCGTGTGACATATATCTAAAATATATGTTGACAGAAACACAAATGACGGAATGCTTTAAACATTTGCCACAAATGATGGATTAATTTGAGCTCTATGAGCAATGAAAACCCTTATAGAGGAAACCAACCACTACAATGTGGATGCATCGACATGGAGGAGGATGATAATTTATGTCTTTTACCCACAATGAGTCAAAGTTTGATTCTTGCACATCCTTTTTCTTGAATAAAAAAGATGTTGAATATACTAATTTTTGGTGTTGGAAGATTGATTGGTAAGAGGACAAGTTGTGGTTCACTACTACTTTCGTAGGCAACTTTTCAACATTATATATACATGTTAATTAGTGTATAATATAAAATGTTATTATGAGTCATTTTCAAGTAATAAGAAATCTTTATCCCCTAATTTGTGTTTAATATAATCATGCCATCTTTTCTGGTCCAAAAAATACCACTTTATTCATCACCCGATCATATGATGTGATACGAGTTAGAATTAATCATGATAATAATTATGAAAAAACAACAAATTAAGGCTTCAAAATTACAACAAACTAAAGTAAGAGTTGTATAGAAAATCAACCCAACTACATTAGCTGTGTTATTTTATTGGGGAAATGTGAAATCCATTAATTAGTAGGTCCTCTTGTTTGTGTATTATATTTCTTTTGATAGAAACGTCTTTGTTTGGATTTGCAAAGAAACTCAATTCAAAATGAAAAAGAACATGGGACTTGCTTAGAAAAATAAAATAAAAATAATTAGTAAAAGGAAAGAAAAAGAAACTGGATTTAGAAGTATCTCTCGAGACAAACAAAACCATTCCTTTCATGATTTGTTAGTTCTTACTTATTCATCATCACGAATATGCGGTCAACAGCTTTGACTGAGTTGGGCTAGATTAGATTGTGCCACGTGGAGATAGGGCTAAACACATATAGGCGATGATGATATGACGACGATGAGTAATCCCACATGGTATGCTAGTGCCACGCTGGCAAGTAAATGGGGCCCACGCGGGAAGAAATTAGCATAACAACCTCGGTACTCACGATCATCAGCTGACATGCATGCATTAAGTTGTTGACTGCAGCTTACGTAAGAAGAACTAGAGAGCCCACTGCCCACTGACCTGACCACCACCCTTTAATAACAAATAATTTTGAAATTTGTGTAGCGGATATACTCATTCAACGGTAATTAGTGTGTGATTAATTTTCATTTATTTAATGGTAATTAACTTGATGGTAATTAGTGTGTGATTAATTTTCATTTATTCGGCGTTACTATTAATATGTTTAAAATGTAAATAGTTACATGCGGACATGGATAAATTATTTTATATCAAATGGGTGATTAGAAGCATGTCGGCATGCCTACCTATGTTGGCTTAGGTAATGATGTCGTTTGATTCTAATCAATGGGTGATTAGAAGCGTGTTATTTTCATGCATATAGAGCTAGGAGTAAATATGTCTTGTTCTTGTACACATGTAATTATCTTATTGGGGTGTATAATGTGTATTCCCATATGTACAAATGGAGCATCTGGAAAAAGAAGAGCATACTTTGTTAATGATTGTATATTGGCATCATGCATGAATTAGCAATATTAAATAAGTATGTCACATGATATATCATGACATTATTCAATATTTTTTTCCTTTTCAGAGGGAAAGCTATGCATAACACTGCATGCTTTGTTTCATCGACCGACATTATCTAATTACTCATCTAAAGAATCAAATATTTTCATTGGATCTTAAATTTGACAAAGTCTAAAACCACAGTCTACCATTTGAAACTTTCAAAAAGATCCCATTCCAAGCTGTTTGCCCAATTAATAAGCAGTTTAGTCAATTAATTAATTAATTAATAACAACAAGATGAAATTGTCCAAGACTCGGAGGTTGAGTGTAGTCTCAGAAAACAAAAGCAAAAGCAGAAGCAGAATAAAAATAGTTAAAGCATCACTAAAATTAAAATGACCTACGTACATTTGTAGCTCATCAATCCAAAACTGCCAAACAAAACACACAGAGACTCATCTCCCACACGGAAGTCATCCACAAGAAGAAACTTCATAATCCAAATATAACTAAACAAATGGTTAAAGCCACTTTTTACTTTGCCTAACTTGATTTGAAAAATATTAAATTAAAGTTGGTAATTAAGAATGATTAGGTTAAGATTAGGCTTTGATACTTTATTCTTCAAGGAGTTGACATTCACAGAAATCATTTCGGCTTTGAACATGAAGAAAAACGTCAGCACTGGAAGGAAGAAGGCTAGGGTTTTGTAGCTAACGGCGTTGGACTATTCACAGACCTATAAGGGCTCCACGTGAGGGTCGAAATTATTGACCATTCATGACACAGTCACTCTTTGCTGTCAAAATCACACTGTGCCACTCTGTGATGCTCTTTTTTTTTGGTTTTTGGGGAAGGTACTCTAGTACTATTGCACTCGCAGCTCTCTATAAATATATATAAAATATTGTCATTTTCATTGCCTTGGTTTGCTAAGTCCACATTGTTTACCCAAAAAGAGGAAAAGTACACAAGTAATTTACAGTTTGCTGGGAGTGCTTGGGTTTTGGAAGCTTTTGCTCTATAAATTGGGTTCAATAATGCAGCTTTATGGGATTGTGGTATAAAAGGGAGGAGTAGAAAGACTTTCCTGCAATTCTATTTCGGGTCAATAACTTAATGACAAGTAAGATAACTTTTTTACATGTCATTATATATTTAGTTGGAGATAGGTGATTAATTTGTATTGCTGTTGCATCCTTAAATGTTAACACAATCAACATCCCTAGACCTGTTAAAGTCAATCGTGCATGAACGAGTCATTGATGTGTTCTGAGAATCGAATTATGAATATTGACTTGTACGTTGATTATAAATATAATTTAAAATTTGAACAAATGAGAGAAATTAGAAAAGGAAAGATAAAAGATATTATCTTGTACGCATGTAAAGAAGGTTGAAATTAACTAACCTTTAGAGCAGTAGGTAAAGAACAAAGAGAGAAAAAGACATGTATATCGGCTACACACCTTTAAGGATAAGGGCAGATGATTGAGAGCACATTCCGTCACAAAGAAATATAAAGGTACCCAATAACCACATATAATTCTCATGATATCATATGTTAGATTGCCGTGGATACCTTGTAGACTATTTTAATGTAACATAATTGACTGAAATTATACAAATTTGTGAGGGAGTGTGCCATGCTATCTCTCAAATGAAAGTGAAGTCTTGCACCGTAATATAAAAGTCTAGATATTTCTTTATTTTCAAATTAATTAAAATTTTATCTTATGGTTCAGTAACGACAAACAATGTGCAAAGAATAAATGAAATGATTCATAAAGCGACACGCGAGAAAGGAATGAAACTATTTAAAGTTTGGCTTGGATAAGTCTAAACCTAAAGTATGAAAGTAACCTTTGGAACTTTGACACCTATTACAACTCTAGATCTTGTCAATTCCAGGAAAATTTAACTAGATGAGTTGTTGTTTAAGTATATAATCCAAATTCATTGCATGTTATATTTCTTACCATATACTCTTTTTCATCATCCATCCCCCACCTGTTCTCTTTCCATACACTCCATTTTTGACTTTTTTACCATCCCACCTACAGTAGAAAGTGTCATTTCCACGAGGATCACGTGACCTAAGCTTGCTGCTGCCACAATGGAAGCAGGCGCGTGAGACAGGTCTGTACACAAAGGAGCATGGAGCATATAAAACCATGGATGAGGAGGATGTAGAGGTGAGGTGGGTGGTGGTTACCGAGGGTAAAATCCTAATTACCTTTTCCAATGAATATTAAATAAATATCCAATTTCATTAAACCTCTGATCACGTAAAGAAGCAGTAGATCTCTAGTCTTTTGGTTGCAGAGATCTTTTTGGTGCGATCAATGGAAAAGAAAGAGAAAAAACAAATAAAAAGGCAAAAGAGTGAGAGGGGTCTGGTCTGATGGTCTGATGGTCCGAGTCTGATCTGTGTAGACTCTATACTTCCTCATCCTCTGTATTCTTTCTTTCTTATTAAATCCTTCCCACCCCACTAGTTTGTCTCATTGCTTTTTTTTTCTCTTTTCATTTGATCCCATGCTCTAAATTCCATCCTCCCCTTTTGTCTTCTCCACTTTTCTCTTTTATCTTCTTCTTCCTTCTTCTTCCTCAACGAAGGTAGAGGCCATTGATTTTGATAACATCAGAAAGAGAAAACAGAGCCTACCCATCTAGTGTGCTTCTTTCTTTTTCTTTTTTATGGTCTTTTTTGGGTTGAATTGAAAAATGGGTACTGGTTGGAGACGAGCCTTCTGCACTACAATCCCTCGAGATCCAGCAGATCAAACCAGAGTATCAGAGAAGCAGCAGAGAAGCCCAAGCCCAAGTCCCAGAAGTTGTACGAGGCTTGGTTTCTTCTCCAGTGGCAGCAGCAACCCTTCAACTCCGAGATTGCAATCTCAGCCGGTGATCTCAACCCAGAGCTCCATTGATGACCATGAAAGCCCCAGGCTGCTTGAATGCAAAACCAGTAGTAGCACTCCCAAGAGTACAAGAACTTCCTTTCTCGCCAGCTCAAACCCAACTTCTCCCCGATCCCCTCTCAAGCTCTCCCTCTTCAGAAACAGCTTCAAATTTCGAGTATGCAACTCTCTTGATTCACCCATTTATTTTATTTGCTACCCAATGATTTTTATTTATTTATTTGTTTGGCTTATTGGGCTTTTGAATTATCGTTTTCTGTGGGGACTTTTGCAGAGCAACTGTGGGATTTGCTTGAACAGCGTGAAGACAGGGCAGGGCACAGCCATATACACAGCAGAGTGTGGTCACGCCTTCCATTTCCCTTGCATAGCTGCTCGTGTGCGCAGTGATGACGGCCTCGTCTGTCCAGTCTGCAACTGCACCTGGAAAGACGTCCCTCTCCTCGCCATCCACAAAAACCTCAACCAATCCCGAAACGACGTCGTGGAGCCCACCAAACCCAAGCCCAGGGAAGTGGAGAAGAAGATAATAGTGGAGGCCTCCTCACCCAGAGCCTCATCGAAGCCATTGTACGACGACGACGAGTCTCTTTTCTCTCCCACATCACGGATCATCCCTATACCAGAAGCCGACGATGAAGACGAAGACGAAGACGCCACAGACCCATTCCCCGAAAACGACGACGTCGAGGAGTTCCAGGGCTTTTTCGTCAATCCGAACCCTTCATCTTCCGACGCGCAAATCAACGGCCGAGATATCAGAACCAATAATGTCCAGGTCAGGATTTTACCCGAGTCCGCTTTACTCTCGTCGGGTCGGGGCTTCGACACCTACGTCGTGGCGTTGCGGGTCAAGGCTCCTCCGCCCCCAGTTTTTAACACTTCGCGTCGTGTTTCGATCGATTTGGTGACGGTGCTCGACGTCAGCGGAAGCATGACCGGCGCGAAGCTCCAGATGCTGAAACGCGCCATGCGTTTGGTCATTTCGTCACTCGGCTCCAACGACCGGCTTTCGATTGTCGCATTCTCAGCTACCACGAAGCGGCTGCTGCCGTTAAAGAGAATGACGGCTCACGGTCAACGTTCGGCCAGGAGAATCGTTGACCGGCTTGTGTGCGGTCAGGGGACCAGTGTTGGCGATGCATTGAGGAAGGCGACTAAAGTGCTTGAAGATCGGAGGGACAGAAATCCGGTTGCCAGTATCATGCTCTTATCGGACGGTCAGGATGAGAGGGTGAAAAATTCAGCCCATCAACGTCAGGGATCCGGCCACGTGTCGGCTACCCGATTCGCTCATATTGAGATCCCGGTTCATGCTTTCGGGTTCGGTGAAACCGGCGGCTACAGCCAGGAGCCGGCTGAGGACGCGTTTGCCAAATGCGTTGGGGGAATTTTGAGTGTGGTGGTGCAAGACTTGAGAATTCAGCTCGGCTTCGATCCTGGCTCGGCTCCCGCTGAGATTGCAGCCATCTATTCGTGCAATGGAGGGCCTGCTGTGCACGGTTCAGCTTCCGTGCGGCTCGGCGACTTGTACGCCGAGGAAGAGAGGGAGCTGCTTGTTGAGCTGCGTGTTCCCCGAGCTTTGGCTCGCGGGAGCCACCATGTTATGTCAGTCCGTTGCCTTTATAAAGACCCGGCTACTCAGGAGATTGTGTACGGGAGAGAGCAGTCTCTGTTAGTACCCCTCGCTGATGCCGTTCGATCAGCTTCCGGTCCAAAGATCGAACGATTAAGAGGTCTTTTTATAACCACACGTGCCGTAGCCGAGTCACGGAGATTGGTTGAGCATAACGACTACTCTAGCGCGCATCATTTGCTTGCATCGGCTCGGGCTTTGCTCCTCAAGTCTAAGTCTGCATCGGCTGAGGAGCACGTGCGCGGCTTGGAAGCTGAGCTGGCGGAGCTGCATTGGAGGAGACAGCATAAGATCATGGAGGAGCAGCAGCAGATGCTGATGATGATCCAACGGCGGAGAGGTGGTGGCGGCAGCAGCGAGAGGGAGATAGCTGTGGACGAAAACGGGGAGCCGCTTACGCCGACATCAGCGTGGAGAGCGGCTGAGAAGCTGGCTAAAATGGCTATGATGAAGAAGTCGTTGAATAGAGTCAGCGACTTGCACGGCTTTGAAAATGCTAGGTTTTAATATTTATTTCTAAAGGGAAAATAAAACAGCATTTTTCCTCTTTATTTTTATTTTTTGTAATTTTAAAAATTGGATAATATGATTATTATATAATAGGGACAAGGTGGTAGTAGACGGGCGCGACCCTCATTCATTGGGTGGATGCTTAAAGCTTGTGTTTTTGGTTTGGTTGCTTTTCTTTTTCAGTCCTACCTACAAACTCCTTTTATTTTGAGACATTTTCATTTGCATGATGAACCGAAAGGGGCAGAATGATGGGGGGCATATGAATATGATAGGTGGGTTTGCAAAGGACTGAATTAGTGAATAAAGTAGGGTGAATGATGGATTGAAAATGATGAACAAATCATTAACTTTAAATAAAAACCATAACTTTTCAATATTTCAAGGACAAATTACTTTAGATCCTTCTCGCTTTCTAGGAGACATGAAGGTCTTGTACCCTAATTTTTCCTTTTTGTATTTCATCATCGGGCTCTCTTCTGTCCTCATCAACTCAAACCGAGAAATCGAACGACACCCCATTCGATAAAAACTTTCCGTTCGAAAAAAGTAGTCTAAAAGTTAGCCCTAGTCATTTTTGAAACGACTCTCTCTACGTTTCTCTCTTTGCCTCATATTCTCTCACCATCTTCTTCCCCCTCTAAATCCTCAATATCTACGCTCAGGCCCACTACCAAAACCCAGTCCAATACCAACTCCTCAAAACCACTATCTAGGGTGTGCATAAGTAGCTCAACTGTGATCGAACATGGCAAATGACTAGCTAGCTTCACTGAAAAAATTTCACGCTCAAAATCTCCCCCAAAAGGCCCTTTTTTTTTAACAATATTTTCAAAATTATTAGTGTTATTCCAAAAAGGCTTGCACTCTAACCCACTGAAATTATTCTGATCACCATGCCCCCTTTATCAAGCACAAGATACGCATGGTTGCAGCAAAAATCTGCAAGTCCCACACGGCCTGGTGGTATTTCCACAACTGTAACCAAAGGGTTCTTCACTTCTCAGTGGTGATATTTTTTTTTTGTGGCTTCCGCAGCAAAGCTTCCAACTAGTTCAGGCCATACAAATTTATGTCCTGTAAGAAATCAAGAAATCAACACTTAAAAGTTTGTAAATATTCTGTCAACATTTCAGTTTTAATTTCGCTGAAGAAAATCTTATGTAACATGAAAGAAGGAGAAAAACTTTCAAAATGGTCCGATTAGAATAGGTTAATGGTTCGATCTTTTTCAATGTGAAAAAAAAAACTCTTCCACTGTATAATTTTCTCATAATTTATTTATTTATCTTTTAATTGAGGAAATGCACAGCATACTAAGATAGGCTAGTAGGGCAAAACATACCTCGCTCAATGCAAAACATTTTCTTCTTCTTAAAATATAGGAGTTCATTCTCACAACAAATGAGATTTTTACACTCGTCAAATTCCAAAGGAAAAAAAGTTAAAGGAATTCAAAAGGAAAAAAAGTAAAAGAAATTTAACAAATGTCAAAACTTCATTTGTTGTTGTGAGGATAAGTTCCTCCTCGATTTTAAGAAGCTAAGTTTTATCCGTTATATATAATGCATGCTATTTTATTAAATAAAGCTACAAAACCAATTGTAGGAAGGAAATAAACCTGTAAATAGAATTAGCAAAAGAAAATTACTGTTATCAAAACCTCCCACGTCTTGGGATAAATATGTTATGAAATTACGTGTGAAAAGTAAGAAAATAAAGAAAATTATTTCGTCCAGTGCACATGTCTAATGTGTGTATTTGTATATTAAAAGAAACAGGGGCGGAGCTGAAAGAGTCGCTCTCTCGTTTATTGTGAGGAGGAGAGTAAACACGTCTAAGGTTTGCCTTATAGTCCAGCGACAGCCATTAGAGTTTGTGTAGTTTCTGTTACCTACCTTCATAGATGCTTCCATGGCTTCGCTTGTCTTGTTCTCTCTGTGGCGGTGGGATATAGGCTCAAGCGATCACTAGGGTTTCGGACTAGGAACATGCCGACACATAAATTTTGCCTTAACAGTTATAATGTAAGACAAATATTTTTTTTAAATAAAAAAACCTAGGATTCAGGCATGTTTAGAAGGTAACCCCCCGTTGAGGACGTGGATCCCTCGAAATTTTTTATCAGGGATAGGGGCGGGGAAGGGAACATGGATGGGTAGCGAGGGTTGGGATGATATTGCAATACCTGGTAGCGAATCGGCCATTTGACAGCCTTGTCGCGTTAGTTTTGCTTTTAGCAAGTTAGTTTGTTGCCCTATTGGGATTGGTATTTTAGATGTCTTGTTGATGTCTTTGATTGTACTATTGAAGTTTATCTAATGAAGTTTCTATTTGATAAAAAAAAAAAAAAAATTATTATTAATTATAATATCAAAATATGTTATTCAAAATAAAATTGACAAAACATAAATAGTAGGTTTCAGAAATTACAGTAATACCCATTCCGTTATTTTTACACTTGTTTTCACACTAACATACATGAGGTTTGAACTTGTATTCACAAAACCCATTCAATTAATTTTACGCCTAAAAATTGTTCGTATCGTAAGTAAAAATTTCTCCAAATAAACCATAAAGATTGCATGATCGGTGCATAATTACATATCATTTTGTACCCTTCTAACTTATGATTTGGTTATGTTTTTGAGTTAAACTTGTGCTTTTAATAAGTTTTGTGTTTGTTTCAGTATAATAAGCTTGAGACTCATTTAATGCATTTTGGAGACAAATTAGCCCAAAACGGTGTCTGCAGATCATTCAATTTCACGGATTAACCTGTACTTGCTCAAGAAGAACCAGATAATGAGCTATACATCATTGGAAAGATACGGAAGTCTAGTTTCCGTAGCATTTTACGGTTCATGATTCTGAGTATTCTAGAGGAAGTTATCAATAATTTAGTAGCTCAAGGTCAAAATTCGGCAGCATCTGCGTTACTGGGCCACAAATGACATTTGAAGGTCTTTCCGATTTTTCCTTGAGTTGGGCTGCATATGCTTGGAAAGATAAGACAAAGGGCTTGAAGATCCATATTTTTCCAGATTTTTTCGGAGCAAATACCAAGCCCAAAACCTGCCCACAAGCTGACTGCAATGCAATGTCATTGGATCCTCTTTTGAGCATTGGATCATCTTTTGAGCATTGGATCATCTTTTGAGCTTTGGATCCTCTTTTGAGCCTTGGATCCTCTTTTGAACCTTACATGTTGAGCAATTAAGAGAGCCTTGGATCCTCTCAAACACTAAGTTTAAAGAAAGAAAAATTGTTTTCAAATGTAATGGTGTGTTAGGTGAAGTTGATGAAGTGAGTGGAAAGCAATATTTAATTTAGATTTTCAACTTCCTTAGGCCTATAAATAGTGAGGTTTCCCAAGCTTGTAAACACACCCCAAGGGGGGGAGCTCTCAAACATTTCTCTAGAGCTCCCCTCCCTTCTCTCCCTCAAATTCTCTTATTTTCCTTTCTAGTTCTCAATTGTTGTAATAAATTCCTTTTGCTAAGTTTTTCTAAGTTCTTCTTAATTTTCCATTGCTATGTAAATTCTTTTCTTTAGCAATTCAAGTTTGAGTAGTTTCCAAGTTTCAATTATGGTTTTTGTTCTTATTCATTATGCTTATAAGTTAATATGCTAGTTTGAATGATTGATCACCATTAAGGCTTGCATGTTAGCTATCTTGGTTTGAATTAAGAGTAGACACCATGCTTTAATTCGAATTGAACTATGAATAGGAAGAGTATGTATGGACATTCGACAACAGGGATTAGATACATGCTTGGTTGTTTAAAATGTTCTTCTATGCTTAATGGGTTCCTAATGCTTAATTTAGGTTAGACAACAAATGATCAAGTTAGGGAATTAGGAACACAAGGTTAGGACCAGACACCATGGCTTAATCATACTTTAGCTAGAATCAATCCGTTAATCTAAATTGAACTTGGGAACTTATTCGCTTGAGTTAATTTCTTTTCTTTCTTTCTTGTTTGATTTATTTTCTCCTTTCTTTTTCATTTCTGTTTTGTACAGGGAATCGAATTAAATCAATCTATCATCAATCCTCGTGGGATCGACCTCGCACTTACATATGCTAAACTACCAACGGCTCGTGCACTTGCGAGTATCACAAGTTGAGGATGCAGCTGACTCTATTTTGGTGCAGCTGAATCGACGCAACATTGCACATACGCTCCTAAGATAGACTTGACTTGGACTAAGTCATGTCCTAGATTTGGTAGGGTGTTGGACTAGGAGCTGGAGCACCATACTATGTATGGATGGTGGAAACATGACTATAATTCTAAGCTATGGAAATAATTCTAAACTATTAAAATCATTATTCCCCAAATATTACCCCCTCTCCCTCCCTAGCTATCGACAAAATAAAAAATAAAAAAAATAAAAAATAAAATTAATTGCACTAATTATAAACTAATATATAGATCCAAATCAAAGTAATTAACTTGAATCATATTCCATGAATCACTTGTTTATGCATAATCAACTTTAACAACATCACAAAAACAGGACGGCTCTGAGGGTGTGCAAGTGGTGCCACCGTAAAGGGGTCCCAAATTTTTTTAACGTATATATTGTGTATATTAATATTATAGGTATTATATATATAATTAAGCGTGCAGGAAAGTAACACAAATGTGTATCTGGTTGAGTTGGAATCTCAAGACCGGCCCTGCACAAAAATCTAATCCCCAACTCTACCCAAAGAGTTCTGACAAAACAAAATACTAATAATAAACTCTACCGAATGGAAAACAAGAAAATTTTCCATTTGCCAATTCCCAAACCAAGCAAGCAACGAAACCAACACTATCAAAAGAAAAAAAAAAACCCAAAAAATAAAAAACAAACAAAAAACGAAAGAAAATGCCTGCCAGTTCATGGGGTGCTTGCATGCATGCATATGCTTTTAAAATTCAAGCCATAATTAAATTTTAGGTCCAACCTAACTTAAGTCTTCTGAGTCATTAACCCAAGGACGTCTGGTCATTGTCTACTAATAGCCGAAATAATATCTGACCATGACATTTTGACATCCCCATTGCTTTTTTTTTCACTTTAAGGCCACGCAAAGAAATACAAGTTGAAAAAGGGTTTGCAGTTTAAGGAAGTACTGCATGTGAAACACTCCATGAACTGGAAAGCATTTCACCACCAACGATGATCTTTGATTTCTTTTAATGGAAAACTGAGCAATATTGCTTGTGATTATTCCCTTCATCACAAATAGCTAGTGTATTGCTTGTGTTACTTACTCTGTCAGCAACTTGAAAATCTGAGTGCAATGGAATCCAAATATATATATATATATATATATATATTATTGCATATTGCAACCTTGTTTACCATTTGCTTATGCATTGGAAATCCAAGTGCGCGATGCAAAGAAAATGAGAGACAAGCTCTTTTGGTGTTCAAGCACGATCTTGAAGATCCTTCAAATCGGCTTTCGTCCTGGGCTGGTGAAGGAGATTGTTGCAGTTGGTTTGGAGTTGTCTGCGACAATTCAACCGGTCAATTCAAAGTAATTTGTTTGAAGACGTTTGGTTCTAGCTGAGCTTGGGACTAGGATTTCTCTTCGGGTTTTGGAGTGTTCTTGGCACTTTACTATTGAACTTGAGCATTATTTCTTATTAATGTGAAGTCATGGATGCTCAGAAAAGTTCAACCTACTTGTATTGTATATATATGATCGCGTAAAACTTCTTTGTTGTTTTGTATGCTACATATATTACTTTCACAAATGCAAGACAAGAAGTTATGAAAATCTTTGGTGTGTTTATTAGCACGTTACACGGCACGAAACCACATCTACAAAAGAAAGCAAAAATCTCAACAAAAATGATCAATTACAATTTATTCATCTCAAATATGCAAATATCCTTTAATTACAAGAATTAACAGTATTACAGACACAGACGACACACCACAAACAATACGACAATCGTACCAACATGAATAATTTCACCTCATTATTTCGATACAAAGCCGAACAGCCACTTAGGAACATGTGGTAGACATATTTCAGAACTCCCAGATAAGAATCAGGTTAAAGTGTTTTACACCAAAGAATGAATTGGAAGATCCCCAAGCCGGGACCAACACTGTTTATCTATGGAGTTGAAGATTACACCAGAGCGAACACTAAAATGACTGTGAGGATGTTTTCCCCTTATTCAAATTTGAGGAAGTAGATGTATCATGGAAGAAATTTGACATCGAGCTTACTTCTGGGTTTGTTCCACCTTAGCTCGAATCTTCTGTTCCAAGACCGAAATTTCTGTCTCAAGACTGAACATTCTATTAAGAGCATGCATATTCTCAAGGGTTTCACTCAGAGTTCGGCTATCACTCCCATCGCATCTTAAGTGCTGCATTGGACCATGAAGGAGCTTGTTCACAATACCTCGGCTAAGATCATCGACAGCTCTTCTAGTTTTCTTTGAGATGTCATCACCCATTTTTGATAAACATTTCTCAAGCTCTGCAGCTCTGATTCTTTCAGCATAAGCTCTTAATTTCTTGATGGTAGGGACTGTCTCCAATGAATCCCTCCATGCTTCAAATTGTTTTGATTCTTCAGTAATAATTTCCTGAGCTTCCATTGCTTTCCGGAGGCGATCCTCTTTGTTAGCAGCCACAACCTCCTTAAGGTCATCAACATTGTAAACTCGCACACCATCAACATCAGCGACACATGAGCCCACATTCCTAGGGACAGAAATATCAACAAAAAACCTCGAACCGCCAGTCTCTGGACCCACAACAGGAAGGCCCTTTACATCCTCTTTGAAAAATAATGGGGTTTCTGATGCCGTGCTTGTAAAAATCACATCTGCCTCAGCTGCACAGGTAAGCATTTCTGTGAGAGGCTTGTAGATTATCTCAACACCATTCAACTCCTCACGGACTGCAGTCACTCTCTCCTCGGTTCTATTCACAACAACCATCTTTGTGCAACCTTTTGCTACCAAGTGTTTGATCACAAGCTTCCCCATCTTCCCGGCACCAATCACCAACATTCTCGCACTAGCATGTGAGGATGCAGGAAGCTTCATCAAGGCAAGTTCAACAGCAGCAGAGCTTACAGAAACTGCCCCAGCAGCAATGTTAGTCTCAGTTCTAACCCGCTTTCCTACGGTGATTGCATGCTTGAACAGCCCACTAATGTTCCTGCCGAAGCCAACAACTCCTTGCCCAACTTTAACAACTTGTTTCACCTGAGCAAGAATTTGACCTTCTCCCAGGACAAGAGAGTCAAGACCTGCTGATACGTCAAAGAGATGCTGAGTGGCATCTTTATTATAGAGCAAAAACCGGTGCTGGCATAGCTCAGAAACAGGGACCCCACTTGTCTGCAAATAAAAGCAAATAGAATGTTTTAGATCAAGAAATGATCATAATCAATTCAGGATACTTTTTTAATAAGCAGGTGAAAGTAAAGAGCATACAAGGTCAAATGTAAACTACACATGAAAAGAGTGTAATTCTTCTTTCAAAGGAAAAGAAATTAATTGCTCAAATGTAAAATACAATGATTGATCCATGTCACAAAACACATGAAAAAGAGTCCCTCATAAGATCCATTACACTATTGTCCCAGAAACACATTATAAAGAGAAGACGAGTACCTTTGACATCCACTCAGTCACTTCTTTGACACCACGATGCTGAGATAGAGCAACAACATATATCTCCATTCGGTTGCAGGTGCTGAGAACAGCAGCTTCTTCTATATGATTTAAGCCACACAGCTCCCCTATGGCTCGAGGCCATTCTGCTTCTGGGATGGCTAGTTTTTCACGCATTTCAACAGGTGTTGTGTGAATACTAAGCCCAATGACCACAATGCTGCTTCTTTCCTTTGTATATCCTGAGAAGATTAGTTTTAGAAATTTCAGTCAGACAATATTGTACAAATAATTTCAATATCCAAAAGAACATATGCATTGTTAAACAACCTTGAATTATGAATTCACAAACTGGTGGGTTGCACAAATGTAATTAAACCTAATTTTATGTTCTAGTGAATGCTGGCAACAAATTGGCCATGGGGTTTAAAAAGTGAAGATTATCCTCTAAATGCAATCAAACAAGTGTCATAAAAAGCTTCTGAACAGACCAGGGATGGGGTAAATGACAATATATCTCTAACTTATGAAACAGTGGAAGTCATGACACTTGAACCATATCATCAAGTTTCCCTTCCAGTTTTTTCCCTACAGGTAATAAACTCATCAATACATATGTGATACAAGACCAACTCTGGATGGGAAAGATAGTATCGGCTGTGTTTTCTGTTAGACTCTAAATTTCATACCATAAAGATACTTGGGCCAAATAGAAAAATCCCAAACTGCACTTTCTTATCCAGCAATTCTAAAACCCAGAAACTCTACGAAAATTCAAACAGATATATTGTGGTTTATATTTACTCACTCATTCAAAAAGTGACAGTAACTTAAAAATCAAAATGCAATATACAAAATCAACCAGAAAATCCAAACCAACAATTGCAATATGCAATATGCAATATGCATTAACCAAACCAACAATTGCAAGCAGAAAATCCAATTCCAGCACAAACCCATCAAAGAATCCACCAAAAAGTTCTTAAATTTAAAAGAAAAACAAATAAAGTAGAAGGTATTTAATGGGAAAATAGAAACGTACTATCAGCAGCAGAGGTCTTGAGCTGCTCAAGAGCCGAAATATTGGAAACACTCTGACCGGTCTGGACAGCAGCATCAGAAGCAGCCACTTCGCACCTCACTCCCCTCTGAATCACAGCCCTTCTGCTCCTGACGGGTCTCAAAGACCCAGACAACGAGCAAGAACCATTGGAGGCCCTCGACGACGTTGTAGCCGCCGACGAAGAAGATTTCAACAACAGAGCCTCCAATTTTGCTCCGGCGAAACTGGTCGACACCGCCATTAACCCAAACGGCAGGGCGTTTCCAAAAAAACTCTCAGAATTGAAGAACAGAAGAGAATAGAGGAATGGGCTGTGCGCTAATGGGGCTGCTCAACGAAAACTGGCCGTTGGGTTTGGTTTTATTTTTTTTTTCTTTTTGGGTTTTTGGAAAAAGTGGGAAAAGTTGGAGGGTGTTTTTGGTGGGTACGAAAGAATTGACCCCCTCTCGTTCTCTGTGAGTCTTTTTGAGACTCTGAGGAGTTGATGACAATTGGGATATGAGTTGGGGATTTTGGGAGGGTGGGGTGTTTGGGATTCTTTGGGTTCTGATTGGCGGATGGAACACACGTTTTATCCACACTCTCTTCATCTTCCATGGGCCCTACATTGGGATTTGAAAATCATTAGATTTTGATGGCAACAAAAAATATATGTGGTTTTTTTTTTTCTACTATTTTGTTTTTGTTGGAAATGGAATGGTTAATTGTGTGCGACAATCCAATGTTATGTTATTAAATGGTTAAATTGTTCAGTTTTTATTTTTGTAGTCAAATAAGAATTTCACTAGCAACTAAACTTAAAATGCAAAGAAGACACTTCTATTAACGTAAAGTATTGAGTTGTGATTATCTCACTGTTTTCTTTAAAATGACATTTTATGAATGTGAAGAGCTTGCATGTTACCGGGATAATACTATTTTGTTATCCCTAACCAATCATATTTTACTATGTAAGACAATTATCACGCATACAACGTGATTAATTGAGTATAACAAAATAGTGTTATCACGCATGTTCTGCATAGATATAGTCTAATTCAAAAAAGTTTGATTTTTTTCCTTTTGCCTCTTTGGTATAACCAAAAGTTAGGCTTATATTGGTCTTAATCAATAAGCATTCTCCAAATGCTAGTATATTGACAAACTAACTTCTGCTAAAACCAAAAATGGGTATCAAACTAAAAATGTTTCCACTGATTCTTTCACACTGATTTGCATGATGCCCTTTTTAAAAAACAATATGAAGAATTTAGCACAGCTAGCCATCCGTTGGATTATATAGTGCTGTGATCAGCACAAGAGAATCCAACGGCCAGGAAGAGACTAGGGCCACAGCAGGCTGCAGCAAGCATGGAAATAAAACCCTAAAAAAGATGAAAGATGAAAGGTATCCAACATACAAGAAAGGGATAAGGTAGGAAGAGGTGGGGTGTGAAGATATGTGAAAGAGATTGGTTTGTGAGATTTCAGGCCTCTGTTTGCCACAACTTTGATTACAAAGTCGTACGTGGAGAACAAATATGCTCACACTTTTGGATATGCAACTTTGTGGTTTTCATAATTTAATCACTACGTGTGACTTTTTCTACCATTCTATCATTTATATGCTCTTCTGTAATATCATGCGATTGCAATTTGGACATGTTTACCTCTAGCAGCAAAATATTTTTATTCTCTTTTTTGGTCTGATATTATATGGATTCTTTGACAAATTTGCAACCCCGATATTGTCCAGATTTTTACTTAACTCACCATCCTCTAAGTGAAAATAAAAAAAAAAATAAAAAAAAAGCATTATGAGCTATATCTTGAGAGGAAAAAAAAAAGGAAACTAGAAATTAGCATGTGCTTGAGAATTTACCCATGCATCTGAGGTCTTATATTTGATCCCCCTCTCCCAATATCATTTGTATCTAAAAAAAAAAAAAAAGGATAGGTTTTTCGATGTGCGCTAACATATTCAAAAGTCTATATTCCATCCAAAATTGAGAAAATAAATTTTTATTTTTATTTTTAAAGTACCATGATCGTGTATTTTGCGTGGACAATAATTCAAAATGAATACTTTAAATGCGTGTAAAACCCTCTAGTTCTCCCTTTGTTTTTTATTTCAAGTTACTTAACGTCATTGGTCGCGATTGATTGAACATTGCATTCCGTTGTAGAATATTGATCAACATGATAGGAAAATAGTGAGGATTAATAATAAACTAAACTAAACAAAACTAATAAAGTACCAAACCTATGAGCAATATTGCATAGAAGTACTCTAGGAGCAATATATTGTGAACTGTATTCTTCCAAAGCCTGACTTAAAAGATCTAATCCGACAATCTTGCCGTAATGTTTTTGTCAACATAATGAAGAATTAATAGGGTTTTACCAAATGGGGACAGCCTCTCTGGCTAGCTTGAATTTCTTTTCAGCCATTTGCATATCTGCATTGTGTTTTACGAAACAAAAAATGCAAGCTAAAACACATGTCGATCAGCTAATCCGATTCGTGCTCCACAGTACTCATGTTTTTGTCAGCAAAATGAAGAAGAGGAAAATCCCTAGCTTGAATTCATCTTCATTCTAGTTTAGTGATCTTGGGTGCTTTCCAAGATAACAGTACAACTTGATACAAACTTGGTATCTGTATCTGTATTTTTTAACAACACATTTCAAGAAAAAGGAGTTGATTTTAGTGCAAAAGGCTACTTTCCCACCAATAAGGACATTGGTCTTAAAAACTCTGCATATCTTCAAAGTGAATACAAAGGCACGCACGATTTTAGAAGTTCTATGCACAATTGGCCAATCTCTCTCCTCCTTAAGAATAGAGAATGAATGTGATTAAGATGGACGACCACAATATTTTTCGGGTTAAACAATGAAGGATTCGAGTAATCTGATCATAACAAGCCTGACCAAAACAATAGTCATCATCTACCTTTGTCTAGCTTATAGTGCTGCTGAGAGTATATTATTCCACGCTGGAGGAATGGAAACTTTTCATTAGTTTTTAAAACATTTTGCCAATTGGTTTTGAGTTAGATCTTCCAATTTTAACATGAAATCAAAGCCACGAGTTATTCAAGTCTTCTACCTATATGTGTCTACGTGTGTGATGAACAATTAATCCTTTCGCTGTCTACAAGTAAAATCATACTAGCATTGCAAGTTAAGCTATGTTAAGAAGTCTGGCAGTAAAGGGCTTGTAGTTCAAGTGGTTATCCATGCACCCAAAATTTTATGTTCGACTCTCCATTTTCCCAATATCGTTTGTATTAAAAATAATTTAAAAAAATCCTGCAAGTTGAAATCAGTCCGATTCTATCCCAATCAAATATGTTATAATTGCAGACTTAATTCAACAGGAAAAAAAAGGTTTAAACAAACAAAAGTTGGAAATACTTCAATGGCTGACTTCCTAGGATACATTGGTTCGGGTTGCCTAACTCTTGATGAGGCCCCTCTACTATTTGTAGCCTCTCAATTAGGGCTTGGTCCTCCATTGTAACAAAAGAAGAATAGCCCTATCCCATCCAAACTCTCTGTTGGACTGATGCAAGAATATAGCCCATTGAGATTCTCTGTTTGGATTTGGACCCTGATTTTTAGTCGGAACTTTGAGTGTGGACATCTTGCAATTTTCATGTAAGTTTAAGGTCTGCGGTTGCTTTCTTCGCCATTACTATTCCTCATGACGTCAATGCGCTCATGACAAGAACATGAACCATCTGAAAATTAAGACACAAAAAGAAGGATAAAAAGAACAGAGAAAGAGATGAGGATGAGCCCAAAACTAGAGCAGGCCTGTGATTATTTGGAAAAACAAGAAAAGAAACAGAAAACTATAGAGAGTGATCCTGTGATACATCACGGGTTATTCTTTGTCACTTGAAACTTGTGATTAGATCAATATGTAATTATGCGCGCGACAAAAGTATTATCTTCTTCTACTCAAAACACTGTTCATAGATACGTTCCTAGTTTTCATTACGACTTTGGTACGTATCAGAGAGGGTTAGGCTAGTACCACACCGATACTTATGGACCCTGTAGAAGCCACTTTGACCATATGTCGACCATCTGAAATCACCCCACCAACACAAGTAAAGGAGCCTTTAGGCTTTAGTGCAATAACTTTGGTCACATTCTATGGTTCTCAATTGGCAAAAAATCAAGTATTGAGCAAAGCCCAATTTAGCTGCACAAGATAGAGATGCATCATAATAATGCATGAACAGATACAGGTGTAACAGCGGTTACGTTCTTATCCTTGCCCAACAACTGCAACAATAGAAAACGCGTGCCACTTTTGTCACAACGTGACCTGCTCGCCCATATCGCAAGCATTTCACATTTAATTTCCGTATTGGAAATTTCTTCCTTTCCCGATTATGATTCTTGCTGACATGTCTCTTTCTTTTAGTTTTATGGGAGTCTCAACCATGGTTAAGCAAAACTAACTCGGGTTAATCCATAAAGCTTGAATCCCGGGACTATTCAAAGCCTTTTTATATAGATCATTTTCAAGTCTCTCGTATTCTCAAGCTCTCTTTCATCCTCACGTTGACACTTACAGGCTTTTTCTTGTTGGCTTCTCTCACAATTTCTAGTCCAAGGTTGTCTTTCTTTGTTACCATATCCTTCACATACAAAAAGATAAAAAGGGTAAATATTATCTGGTTACGGGTATCAATCTACAGAGACATTCGCAAATTTGATCAATAAAATTAGGGTTAAGATTGATATCCGGTACCAGCCAATCATTGTTTTGGACATAACAACTTGTTTATGATTTGCATTGGTTCATGTGCTAATATGCATGTTTAATATGTGTTATTTGCAGGGACTTGATCAAACATGGCTCAGAACAAGGGAGCAGAAAATGGAGGGTTTCGCTTCACGAGGACAGGAAGCATGGGACGCCAGGGGCTACCGAAGATCCAAACCCACCATGAGGCCACGTCGGAGGTTTGCCACGACGACAGCGGGACGCCGATGAAGGCGAAGACCATAGATGAGCTTCATTCGCTTCAGAAGAAGAAGTCGTCGCAGCCCACCACTCCCATCAACGGGACGCAGGGAGCTTTTGCCGCCATTTCTGAAGAGGACCGCCAGAAGCAGCAGCTGCAGTCGATCAGGTACGTACGCGCCGGTGCAGAGTAAGTTGGTATGCTGAGATCGAAACGGTGCGTTTTAATGTTTAACGTGGGTGTGGTTGTTTGTGATGCTATAGTGCGTCTTTGGCGTCGCTGACGAGGGAGACGGGGCCCAAGGTGGTGAAGGGGGACCCAGCGAGTAAATCGGAGGGCCAGAAGGCGACGCATGTGGAGCATCATCTGTACGACGCTTCCCTCTTTGGCGTTAGTGATAGTGCCCTCAAGTTTACCCACATCCTCTACAATCTCTCTCCTGCTGGTAATTTTTTAATTACATGCCATTCATCACAGTAACTTACTATTTTCTTCTAATATTTATAAAGTATTCTAGACTGGTAAGAATAAAAGGGGAAAAAAACCTGATCCATCAATTTGAAATTTAAAACAATTTGATAAAAGGAGGAGAAAAAAGTGACCCAAATTTGTTAAAAAAAAGGAAAACAATTGACTCAACATCTATGCAAAATTGATGACGAACAATATGTTAAACAAATTCAGCACAATAAATAAGACAATCAAAATATAATACAACCTATAAAGCATATCAAATTAGGGGTATTTTAAGAATTTGAAAAATAAAATAACATTTACGCATAAGCATGTTTACTTGCAGAGTCATGAATCGAGTAACTTAAGAATTTGGGAATAAGGAGCTGAAATTGGATCAACTACTTTCCCTAGTTGATTTGATTTCTAAATTGAAGGGTATTTGATTACGGATTTTACCATAGAACTCCCCATAATTTTTTATTTCACATGTGTAAGTAAACGCATGGGAAGTAAGGAATTGGAATCATTCTAATACCCATTATTGATAAGTAAACATACCATAAACTTGCTTAGGTATTTTCTTAATTGAATCTTAGTCATCGAAATTTGCCAAGAAAAAAAATAATACTATGGACTATAAGTAAGAATAAAGTAGTTTGAAACGACTATAGGTCATAATAATTGATGACAAAAATATAGAGTATTGGATGAAAGATAATTTGACAAAACCTCTGTTTTTATTTGAATTAATGGAATTGGGTTTAAATATATCCAAAATTTGATTAATAAATAGAGTTATTTTACAGAATTGTACGAGCAAGCTATCAAGTACGAGAAAGGTTCTTTTATAACAGCAACTGGTGCCTTGGCCACATTGTCTGGAGCAAAGACTGGTCGTTCACCGAGAGACAAACGAGTGGTGAAAGATGAAGAAACCGAAAATGAGCTTTGGTGGGGAAAGTAAGTGCTTTTCTACTGCAACTGCTACCTTCTTTTTGTGGCCATTATATCCGTGAATTTTGGTCCTTTTTCTAGTAGTGATTTGATTTGATGCCCAGTTGAAAATATGTTCCCTTAAGTTGATTAAGCTATACATTTTCGTTAATCTTAATTAGGGGCTCACCCAACATTGAAATGGACGAGCACACTTTCTTAGTGAACAGAGAAAGAGCTGTAGATTACTTGAATTCCTTGGACAAGGTACGTACCACATGTTGATATCTCTCTCTTCCGTGTGTTATAATTTGATGAATTTACTTAGTTAGCTTCAAATTTTCACACGTAGTTTAAGTCAATAGGTCAAGACAGTGTGTCCATCCAATACAACTAAGTTCGATTATCCTTTTTATAAATTAGATAAATAACTAGTATACGTATTTTTTAATTAGTTTGCTTAAAAATGGGCCTAACATCATGAAGCAAACGTGTTAATCAGCTGGCAATGACTGTTTGCAAAGTTTAGCTTGGTGGATGCTTATCCTGTTATCATTCCTGAATCTAAGGGATATGCAAAGGTGTACATGGTGATTGATGATGCTAGAAGAAGAATATGATATCCTCCCACCAACTTTGTTTGCTTTTTCCATGAACTTGACGTGGGCTAAATGATATTATAAACAAAAAGTTGACCAAAGTATTTTTAAGCCTTAGTGGTGGGTCTGACTATTTTAGTGAACTTAGTGGACATTTTCTTCTCCTTTACGATAGCGTTCCGCTCCTGTCATAATAAACTATACGTCCAAGTGTTTTGCTGGTAAAGTATTTAAATTAATTATTCAGTAAGAGACAACAAGCTATAATCATGTAAGTGTCTTGACTTGTAGATTAGTAGTCTCGTATCTATATTATTTTGGTAGTGTGTGTATGAGAAACTTATCTTTCCCCTTGTAATTTAGACTATCGCTTCTATTACCCATATAAGATCAATCCTGCCTTTTCTTGCAAGCCAGGAAGCAAAATAAATATTGGATCAAGAATTTTAATAATCTTTTAATAAAAAATAAGAAAAGAATTTTGATAGTTCTCTGTTTCTTCCAATTTAATCTGTAATGAGTGGTAACCGCTGTTCTGATAATTCTGGACTCAGGTATATGTGAATGATCAGTTTCTCAACTGGGATCCAGAACACCGAATCAAAGTTCGGATTGTATCTGCAAGAGCTTACCACTCCCTCTTTATGCATAACATGTAAGTAATGAAGTTGATATTCTTGCCTGTATGAGCTTAAACATATTACCTGCTGGCACGTGACAGGTGCATCCGCCCTACTCCTGAAGAGCTGTTGGAATTTGGTACTCCGGACTTCACAATCTACAATGCCGGGCAGTTCCCGTGTAACCGTTACACCCACTACATGACTTCCTCCACTAGCGTAGACCTCAATCTTTCTAGGAGGGAAATGATCATTCTTGGCACCCAGTATGCTGGGGAAATGAAGAAAGGCCTGTTCAGTGTCATGCACTATCTCATGCCTAAGCGTCAAATCTTGTCCCTACACTCCGGCTGCAATATGGGGAAAGATGGGGATGTTGCCCTTTTCTTTGGCTTGTCAGGTAGAGTTTTATTGCATTTTCATGTCTGTATGCACCGTGATCAATCACCAGCCAACCGATTTTGCTTTATTCTTTGTTCCAGTTTCTTTTGTATCTTTGCAACTGATGATTCATATGTTTGCCATAGGCACTGGGAAGACGACTCTGTCTACAGATCATAATAGGTATTTAATTGGAGATGATGAGCACTGCTGGAGCAACAATGGTGTGTCAAACATTGAAGGTGGTTGCTATGCCAAGTGCATTGATTTGTCTAAGGACAAGGAGCCAGATATTTGGAACGCTATCAAATTTGGGACTGGTAACACCATGAAATAACTGAACTTTCTACTTTGAAAATGAGTGTTATTTTTTCGGGTTTGTGTCATGATTGAATTGCTATTCGTATTCTTATCAACTACGATTGCATATGTTTGGCAGTTGTGGAGAATGTTGTGTTCGATGAGTATACTCGAGAGGTGGATTACTCCGAAAAATCTGTTACTGGTAAGGTTCCTGCATATTTTTTAATAAACTGATTACTTTTTATGCTTAAGCAAACTATCATTTAGTAAACTTCGAAAATGTTGTGGTGTTTGTTCGTGGATATTTATTGTAGCAATCCGTAGCACAAGCAACAATAAGTAGATCAGATTTTACAGAAAGAATGACATGAAACATAATTCACACACAACATTTTTTTCTGTACAACTAATATACAGAACCATGTTTTGTTTCTTGCTGATTTTTGTTTTGACCTTGACAAAAATTGTTGCAGAGAACACTCGGGCAGCATATCCTATAGAATACATACCAAATGCGAAAATACCATGTGTTGGCCCCCATCCGAAAAATGTCATCCTTCTGGCATGTGATGCATTTGGTGTGCTCCCACCTGTGAGCAAGTTGAGCTTGGCACAAACTATGTACCATTTCATCAGCGGCTACACTGCTTTGGTACTTATCCAATCTTCTTTCCATTTGAAATATTTACTAGTTGCATGCATTGCATATTATTGATGGAACTCCCAAATGCAAAAACAGGTGGCTGGAACAGAGGATGGTATTAAGGAGCCGCAAGCTACATTCTCAGCATGCTTCGGTGCAGCGTTTATAATGATGCATCCCACAAGGTATGCAGCAATGTTGTCTGAAAAGATGCAGAAGCACGGCGCCACTGGATGGCTTGTTAATACAGGCTGGTCTGCAGGAAGGTATGAAATTAATAGAAACAGAAATATACTGATGCATTTGATGATGCTCTTCGATTTTCTTTTTATCAATAGGGGAGGTGGGGATTCAAACTTGGGACATCTTCCAATGTTGGAATGAGAAATACCACTAGACTAAGAGCTAGTTGGATGGACTTCGATTATCCAACATTTAGTTTTTCTGCAGGTATGGAACAGGTAACCGTATCAAATTAGCCTATACCAGGAAGATTATTGATGCTATTCACTCGGGGACGCTTTTGAATGCAAGCTACACCAAGACTGAAGTATTTGGTCTCGAGATCCCTACTGAGATTGAGGGTGTACCTTCAGAAATTCTGGATCCAACAAACACTGTCAGTTCACTCATTTTTTTTTTCTTCTTTTCTTCTTATTTTACTGCTGCTTCGCATTTTTGGTTGGGATTTGATTTGTATTGACAAGGTCTCTATGAATTTTTCCAATGGCAGTGGTCAGACAAAAAAGCTTACAAAGACACACTGCTTCAGCTGGGTGGTCTGTTCAAGAAGAACTTTGAGGTATTCTTGAATCACAAGATTGGAAAGGACAACAAGCTCACAGAGGAAATTCTTGCAGCGGGTCCAAATTTTTAATGAAATGAAATATTGGTGAAGGTGAAACAAAATGAAATGAAATATGAACCTACATATGTGATGTGTAATGATTAAATCTTTCCCAAAGTTTTTATGTATAAATTGCTACAATAATCAGCCAATAACTTCACACTTTGTGTAAAGAAAGAAAAGTGTCATTAAGTTTTTACAAATTTATAAAAAAACCCAAAATGGGTGTTGAAATTATAAAAAAACCCAATTACTATTTAAATTTAGAAACACACCCAAAATCAACCCCAAAGTCAACTTTTTGGGTGTGTTTATAAATGGGTTTTGAGTGTGTGTAATGATGAGTTTTGGGTGTGTTTCTAAGTTTAAATAGTGCTTAGATTTTTTTTTAATTTCAACACTCATTTTGGGTTTTTTTTATAAAAACCCCGTAAGTTTTCTCTGTTCTCTTTTGGTCGTGTGTTAAGAGTACCAAACTGAATGCTACTGACTAACCTCCTTCCCACTTCAACGAGTTTTATTCCAACAAAATTGTTATTACTTTGAGACTCTAAATTTCATGTTGGTATTCGGATATAAGTTGCTGAATAACTATGAACTTATGTTTATTTTGGGAATTTTGGTATCGAGGGCTAGATTTTTTTTTAGTACAAACGATTGGAGAAAATGGTTTACACAAATATTCGGGTGCCTGGGGTTTCAAACCTCTATCCACATTGGTGGAGGTGAAAAAGCTATCCCCCATCCCACTGGCATCAAGGACTATAATCTTATGAGTGGGTTGAACTTGAAGATAGAGGAAAATTGATGTGGACATTTAAGAGTATTTCTACCCATTTTTCATGACAAAAGGTAAGGAGAGGCAAGGGTTGGTACTATTCATATGAATAGTAATTGCCCCAGCAATTTTTTTGTTGGTTTTCACCCATTGCCATGGCTATTCACTTGAAATATGAAGAGAGAAATTTATATCAAGTTTTGGTGCGGATAGTGAAGAATATTGGCAAGCTATTTATTATTTAAAAAAAAATCAGAAATTTTTGGTATTTTTTCAAATTTTTTTTGTTGCTGATGTCATCAATGATGTCACAGCCCTAAGACAACAGCTCAGGCTGTTTTTGCCTTTGGGCATGTCAGGGCTTGTGGTGCCCATGCCTTGGCGGGGCTGTTTTGTACCGCTGGAAACTGCTTCACCTTCCCGGGCTAGGGGGCTCCGCTGGAACTGCTCTAAAAACCCAAAGGGGTTGGAATTGGAAAGCTCCTGGTTCTTGCAGGGCAATTGTCCCCTGGTCCACAACAACGCGGAGAGAAGAACAACTGTTGACTTGACTGGATGCCTTAAGAAAATAGCCCATTTTCTAAACCGCAAATGATAGAGCTAAAATATTGAACTAAAAAGGAGGTGAGTGAGAAAGAATAATCGTTCAAAAACAAAAGAATATGTGAAAGAGCTAGCATTATTGAAACCCTACCCAAAAAACAAAAGAAGATCTGAAGCTACTGAGATAGTGATCATTTTGTTGTGGTATCATCTCTGTTGGTTAAACTGTGACTGACTGTTCATCCACACCTGTTGATCTCAAGAGCTGTGTCCATTCACGACTTGCCATGGAAGCTGTGATTGTAGCTCCGCTTCTAGAGCTGCTGTTTGGAAGGCTAACTTCCTCTGTTGCTGGTGAAGTGCAAAATCGCCGAGATTTCAAGAAGGAGACGGAGAAGCTGGGGAACATGTTACAAGTTATTCAGGGCGTGATAGAAGATGCAGAGGAGCAGCAGATGAAAGATAAGAAGGCGAGAGGTTGGCTGGCGAAGCTCAAAGAAGTTGCCTACGATGCAGACGACCTGTTGGATGAGATTTACACCCTCCTTCTGCGAAAACATTTTATGAAAGAGGGTGTTTACAAGCCAGCTGCTGTAAGACGCGGAATCAGGAACACGAAAGAGTGGTTTGATCTGAGACTGAGACGGATTCGAGAACAGACAACATATAAGGTAAGGAAGACTAGTTTTAAGCTTTCAACAATTTCAGTTCACTTTAAAATGTCGCGTAAGCTGAAGGAGATTCGGGAAAATCTGGAAGATCTCACCAAGGAAATGTCTCGCTTCCAATTCAAACAAGGTTCGTCATATAAGCGGTCAGATACGATGGACAGACGCGAAACCGGACCTTATGTTGATGAATCTAAGGTTTTTGGCAGAGATGAGGATGTGGAGAAGATTGTTGAGATGTTACTGTCAGGAAGTGGTCCTCAAGTTCCAGTAATTCCGATTGTTGGATTTGGAGGCATGGGGAAGACAACACTTGCTCAGTTAGTCTATAATGATCCCAGGGTCAGGAAGCATTTTGAACTTGAGATGTGGGTATCCGTCAATAAAAATTTCAACCCAAAAAAGATCATCAATGAAATGTTGGGTTATGTCACGAAGGAAAGCCGTGACTCCTTGCAGATTGGGGTCCTCCAATCTCAAGTGAGGGAATCATTGGGGGGAAAAAGATACTTACTTGTGCTAGATGATGTGTGGAACGATGATCAAGATGAATGGGATAAACTAATTGATCCACTGAAGGGCACACCAGATGGAAGTAGAATTATACTGACCACAAGGAGCGAGGCAGTTGCAGCAATAACTAGTGCATTTCCCCCTTACCGTTTGGAAGCGCTGAGCAAAGATGATTGTTGGAATTTGTTCAAGCAACGAGCCTTTGCAGACGGAGGAGAAGATGAATTTCAGAGCCTACTGACCATTGGTGAACAAATAATGGACAAGTGCAAAGGTGTTCCCTTGGTGGCCAAAATTCTTGGAAGCCTACTGCGGTTTAAAAGAGAAGAAAGCGAGTGGTTACATGTGCAAAGAAGCGAGCTGTGGACTATTGATGAAGCTGAGAAGAGAATTTTGGCCATCTTAAGGTTGAGTTACAATCATTTGCCATCACATCTGAAACCTTGCTTTGCATATTGTTCAGTGTTCCCTAAAAATTATGAGATTAATAAAGAAAAGTTGATCCATCAATGGATAGCACAAGACTTAATTCATACTGATCAACAAGACTTCGATTGTACTGGGGGATACTTAATTCATTCTCGAGGGCCTCTGGAGGAACTTGGGAACGAGTATTTTAACAACTTATTGATGATGTCCTTTTTTCAAGGCATAAGAAAATCTGATGACGAAGTTATCACAGAGTTTAAAATGCATGACCTTATTCATGATCTTGCAAACTCTGTCGCTGGAAACGAATTTATGACTCTGGGGCATGACAACGTGCATTCTTATGGCCAAAAAAGTCAAACGGATGGTTTCTCAAAGATACGCCATGCATCAGTTGTTTACAATCCTAGCTCTTGTTTGATCCCGAAAGCCTTGTGTAAAGCAAAGAAACTGCGTACCCTCAATTTACTGTCACCAAGAGAGGATTCTGCACAAGTCCTTCCTGCAGTAGTCTCAACTTTTAAGCACCTCAGAGTGCTAAATCTGAGTGGATATGGCATTGAAACACTGCACAGATCGATTGGGGGGTTGATACATTTAAGATATCTGAATCTCTCCTATACTCTCATCGAGACCATGCCAGAAACAATCTGTGATCTCTGCAATTTGCAGACACTGAATCTTTCAAGTTGCAGTGAGCTCAGGGAGTTACCAAGTGGTACGTCAAGGTTGATAAATCTGAGACATCTGAACATAGATAATTGTGCAAGACTTGCTAACATGCCCCCATCAATCGGAAAGTTATGCCAACTTAGGACTTTGCCAGTATTTATTGTTGGCAATATTCAAGATGGCCTTACGCAGCTTCTGAGACTGAAAGAACTCCGAGGTAAGTTAAAAATCACACACCTGGAGAATGCTTGGTGTCAGGAACACGAGACCTTTGAGCTTAAGATGTGGATGGCAACAACAAACTTCTACTCATTGGAACTGTTATGGGGAAATGATGATGAGGGTAAGTCAGCTAGTTACACATCCAGCAGAGAAAATCCCTTGCGCAATCAAAGATGGGAAGAGGACGTATTGGATTCTTTTAAACCAAAACCCTCTATAAGAATGTTGATCATAAAAGGTTATTCAGGAGCAGCCTTTCCAATTTGGATGAATATGTCTGGCCTTGAAAGTCTCACCCAGGTGAACTTAATTAACTGCAAAAACTGTGAGAGTCTTCCTACGCTTGGGCAACTTCCAGCCCTCAAGATCCTTAACATCCAAGGAATGGATTCCGTCGTGAACATTGGTGTTGAGTTTTCAGGTGAAGGTGACAGACCATTCTCGTCACTGAAAGAACTGACCCTCAGAGACCTTCCTGAATTGAAAACTTGGAGCAGTGTGGATTCCGCAGAAGCATTTATTTGCCTGGACAAACTAATTATCACAAAATGTCCGTTGTTGATAACTATGCCATGGTTTCCATGTCTCCGATGTTTGGAACTGCAAAAGTGCAACCAATTGATAGTGAGGTCAGCGTCTGAGCTAAACACACTCTCCACCCTCGTTATTGACTTCTTTCAGGACTTATTCTTTCTACCAAAAAAATTGTTGCAAAACAATTCGCGTTTGATGTCATTAACAGTTACCTCTTGCCCCAAGCTTGGCTCAGTGCCTGAAAATCTGGCAAACCTCGCTGATCTGAAATCACTGAAAATTGGATGGTGTGACAAACTGAAAACTTTGCCACATGGATTAAAAAGCCTCACTTCACTGGAGAACTTGGATATTATTGAGTGTCCTAGTTTAATCCGTTTGCCAGAGGAGGGCATGGAAGGCTTGTGCTCACTTCGATCATTCTCAATTGAGAATTGTCCCCGCTTAACATCTTTGCCAATGGGGATGAAACACCTCACAGCTCTTGAGAACCTCACAATCATGTTTTGTTCAAACCTAGTTCATCTGCCAGATAATTTCCATTGCCTTGTGGAACTTAGAAGCATGACAATTTTAAGCTGTCCAGAGCTCGCATCTCTGCCAGAGGGACTCCAACACCTGAAGAAATTGCAAATCCTGGAACTTCGTAGCTGCCCGAAACTCATGGAGCTGCCCAACTGGGTGGAGCATCTTGTTTCACTTCGATCCTTGGCAATCTCCGACTGTCCAAATATAAAATCGTTGCCAGAAGGTTTAGGACGTCTAAGTGCACTGCAACACCTGTCCATCAGAGACTGTCCTGATCTTGAGCACCATTGTGAGAAAGGAAAAGGCGAGGGCTGGGAGAAGATATCTAATGTCCCTTATATCTATGTTGAATCATCGGCATTGCCGCAGGGGCAACCCATTGCGTCCACGTCACAAAATCCTTAGGTAAGTAATTTCGTAATGCTAATGTAGTTGAATATCATGACTAATAATTATGCTTCAGATGCTGTTATTCAGAATCTAAAAGTGCTTCTTTCTTTTCTTTTATTTTCTTGCAGTTTTGAAGAACTGATGACTGATTGTACATAGCATAAGAAGCCATTTCGGATTATGATCGGACGGAATTGTGATCGAGTCAAAATGGGTCACAGTAAATGTCCATCTTGTAAATTTGCACCTGAGGGGTTCAAGAATCTTGAAGGCCATGCAGTTGAAATATTCTCTGTTCAAATAGTAATGTTTCATTGTTGGGTTGCTATGACTTCTGCAACTCTGCTTCTGACCTGAACCATTGGCCCTGTGTTCTCATGTTTGTTGTTTCCTCGCAAGTCCAGTGCATCTTCTACAATATCAGGTACCATGAACCAAAATCTGGCTGGCCGTTAGATTAACAAGTTCAATACGTTTCGTTTTTCTGTTTCTTTTATTCTCTATGCCCTTTTAGGGTGGATTATGTTTTTCCTCCTGAATTTCAAGGAAATGGCCATCCATTAATTTCAATTTGCATTTGTTTTCTTAGGAATTATATTTGTTACCATCCATTTTAATCAAGGCTAGCAATCCCCTGATTTCATTTACTTACTGTTCATTGCAGTTTTCCAGCAGGCAATGAATTTGGGTAAACAAGCTAAAGCATGGTAAAGATGACAGAACAATTGGGTTTGTGGAGAGTTTGTATTTGTATCTCTTGTAAATTAGGACTGGCCTCTTATTTATGCGTGCTTCGTAATTTGTATCCATTGTGTGTGCTTGTACATTTAATACTTGTAAGAATCAACGTATTCTTATTTTGCTGGCTGCTGCTGAATAATTTTTCCCCGAGATTTTAAATCTCTTGTTACAATAGCTGCCAAGTTTTTTGGACTTTGAGAAGAGAAAATAGCACAAATAGAAAAGGTTTCGACCCCCCAAAAAAAAAGGGTACAAAAGGAATTTAGTTGGTGTTTAGACTAAATTATACACATTCCTCGTTTTGAAATAGGAAACATCATGCAATATGGTAGAATTGGGAGGTAAATAGGTATGAAATAATTCTTGAAAAGAAATGAAAAGGCTTCATTTGAATAAGGGGTCTTGCTTGCTTCACTATTATTTTCGATATTTCTTTGTGCTTTCTCATCCTTCAGTTACCATTTTTTTTAGTGGCTATTCTTCAGAAACTTAGCTTCAGTGTTTTAACTACTGAATCTACCATCTCACTGAAGCAATAATTTTTCCTACTTTAACAAATGAAAACTGTGGATCAGTGTCGGAATACCCTCAAAATTAGGAATTGGATCAACTAGGATGAGGTAGTTGATCCAATTCCAATTCCCAACTTTCCCTATTTCTAAGTTTCCAGATTCCTACTTACATGTCATAAGCCTAAAAGACTTGCATGAATTAACAACTTCAATGCCTGGATGGTTTATGCTAACATACTATCGATCCTCCAAATTGAAAATGGTGCGCATTGTTGTGAGTGAACTAAATAAGTCTTTGTCAGAGAAATATTTACAATACAAAAAACTCAAGCTGAAAAAGAGCATTTATACCCAAGAAACCAGATCTGGTCACATACTCTTCTCAGCTCAATTCTTTTGAGCCCACATACAAAATTTGGAGTATAAGAGACATCGAATTCGTCTCTGGATGCAACAAGGTGCAAGTGCATAATTGAAGCCTAACTCGAGCATCATGAGTTACCACTTCAACCATAGAACACAAACAATTTTGCAAGAAAACAATTAGCACAAGAACATATCAACTGAAAAGAAGCTGGAAAAAAAAAAAAAAAAAAAAGGTGTGAATTCATATCTTACAATGTACATGTATGCATTTCAAAGCTAAAAATGAAAATGGCTTCAAGAGTATGTATTTGATCTCAAAAATGTATTTCTCTGCACATAAAATATATGCCTCGGTTCCAGTAAATTGCTAGTTATGGCTCAACACTTATTTTCCGTCATTGAGGTTTACTCTTACAGCGTCAATATTACATTGAACTAAGATTCAGCTGATGATGCAGCATCATCTTTGTGCTTAACCATACCAGAATCCACAAGAATGGGAATCTCTGCTGCAAGCCATGGTGCAAGACCCAAACACAGTGCATGTGCTATACCAAACCTCGGACTGCATTACATAAGAACGATCATAAGAACTACTAGTCGATAACCCCAAAAATAGTTATTAAGAAAGATGTAAAAATGTCATGGTGTTTGCTTGCTTTAATACTTTCCAGAAGTGATTAGAGTAAGTAACTTGTACGAGATTAAAGGAAGACTGAAATTTATAGGTAAGCAATTACCATGTGAATGCCTTGAAATGTAAAAGTTCTATAGATCAATGTTTTTCATTTTACTTCAAATTGAAAAACAACAAGAAACTATGTTGTCCTACTTGTGCTTGTGCACCAATTTAACTTAAACAATTACTTTCCTTCCACAGAACAAAATACAAATACTATTCTTCCACGAGGCGAAGCAAGGCAAATAGAGATATAGTTGTTACGAAATCGAAACACGTAAATTACTTTCACAAAAAGAGACTAATGTATTGAATTATTCAAATTATGCATTTTGTTTGTTCAGTTACGTCATACTGCTCAAACCAATTAAGCGCCGAGTTCACAAAGCCAGAAAATTATCAGACTTTCGCTCACACCGGATTTTGAAATCTCTTCTAAACCCAAATACTACAAAAAGTATACAATTATTTAACATACAAAATTTAAAAACAACTAAATAATAGCAAAATTACCAGTTCTTGGCCCAAAGCGGCTTGAAATGCACTGTCAAGCAGATCTTCCCCCCTCTGTACATCTGAACCAATCCAAATCACCCATCAATTGACGAAAAAATCATAATTCAGAAACAGAAACAAAACAAAACAAAAGGAGGAAGGGGCAAAATCGGAAAATCAGAAAAAGGTCCGACCTTTTGGGTCTTGCCGTCGAGCTCAGGGAGCTCGAGCTCAGGTGCGGTGGCTGGGTAGGTGACAGGGATATCGAACTGGAGATCGAACTCGTACTTGAGGAGGTTGTGGACGTACCAGCACTTGCCGGTCCAACGTGTCCCCTCGGGATTGGCCGCGGAGATTCGGAACCAATCGTTATCGTTGGACTTGTTCATCTGGGTGTAGGCGATCAAAGCCTTGTACTCCTCCTTCAGCCTCTGCGTCCATGCCGCCCCATCTCTCGGCCCGGCCTTCGTCGTCAACAGTGGGATCTGGGTTAGCGTCGACTTCGTGTTCGGGTCCCAACCCTCCATTTTTATTCTTTTTTTTCTCACAAACAAAACCCTAATCCCAAATTCAATCTCCTTCTCTTTGTGCCCGTTAAAAAGCTGGCTTCTTTATGTTTTTCAGGAAAAGGGTTCAGTGATTTGTCAATGAACTGAAACTGAGGGTAAAATCGACATTTTACTCTAAAATTAATTCTATTTTTTTTCTTTGTTGTCAATTGTGTATTCAATTAAGATTTTAATAGATTGTAATTATAAGATTATAATGTAATGAATTTCAACCGGATTTGTAATTACAAGATTTTAATAGATTGAAATTACATGATTTTACTTATGATTTTAATAGATTGCAATTTTCATTTATAGGATATTTTTTGTATTCTCCAAAATAAATTTGCCCAATGTAGATTGGATTCGGGTTAGCCACATTCGCCTAAACCCATGACCACTCCCAGTTTTTGTCAAGACTTAGACAAAAAATTGTGGGGTAAAAATCACACTTTTTTTAAGCTGCTTGTGGCATAATCTCATATTTGGTTTGCTGATAGTTTTTTGGGCAACTGATACTTTCGGACCTGTACCCCTCCTTTAATGATTGACCCCTCCAATCCAAACCAAAATAAATCCCAGATTAATAAGTGCTCGACATCATTTTTTATGAGCGTTCACTTCAAACTTGATCTTGACCCGCAAACAATCTTCAAATTTTGAAAGAAAAAAAAAAGATATGTAAATAAAGATAAAGAAAAGTTAAACACCATCAAAAATTAATTTTTAAAAGGTGAAATATATAAAGCCTCATTTAAGTTTTCTTTTTCCCGAAATAATAAAAACATGGATTAGTCTAATTCCAATCTATTTTGGAAAAAGATTACCATTTGGCATTTTGATACTTTTGTTCATCCTGTCCCTCCCAGATCTCTCATTTTCAATTTGCAGCTTTGATCTTGCTTTCACTTGCTTAACTGAGCCTTAGCCCTCACTCCACCCCAACCTGGCCACCTCTCCCTCTCTCTTTCTCCTCTGCAACAGCATTGTTTGTAATGTATATCTCTCACTGCTTAAGCCTGAAAGCTTAAATCTTTGAATCAGAGAAAACGCATTTCCATTTCACATCTTCCCATTTGAAAAACCAAAACTAGCAGCTTGAAAACATGAGTTCTGCATGACCCAGAAGTTCAAAACCCACAAAACCCCCAAAACCCCCAAACCCATCAACCTCAAATGCACCAACATCCCAACCACAGCAACCCCCAAACTCCTAATCAAAGTCCTCCTCTTTTTCTGTTTCTTCCTCCCTCTCTCAACCCACTTAGCCATGGTGGACCTGAAGCAGAGAATCCTCACCTCCCTCTCAAAACTCTCAGACCGAGACACATACCAAATCGCCGTCAAAGATCTCGAGAAAATCATCCAAACCCTCGCACTCTCTGGCTCTCTCTCCTCCCTTGGCTTTCTTCTCCATCCATCAATTTCTCTATGGCCTCCTTCACCCTTTCCTTTCTCACCACCACCATAATCTTCTCATCCTCTACCCACTTCAATTGAAATTCCACACCAACTCTCACTGCAATAACTTAGAATCTGTTCAACGAGTTTCTCATTCATAACTTGGAGGTCTGGGCAGCCAGATCCCCAACTTTGTTGGTCTTTGTCCTTCAAAACGATGACTCTCATGCCCCCCAAAGGACGTGCTTCCAGTCCAAAGACATACATTTGTTTTTTATGCCTAGTCTGATCATTTTTTCGGTTATCTGCATTGGTGTGTTGGTGGTTTTTTTTTATTGGTTCTTACCAAGGGCAGTGCGTGGGTTATAAGAATCAGGCATGTAAGGGAGAGATTTGTTATGAGATTTGGTATTTATATTATATAAATTTATAAATAAATTCAATCCTAGACATGTATTTATAAAAAAACCCAAGTACTATTTAAACATAGAAACACATCCAAAATCAACCCCAAAGTCAACTTTTTGGGTGTGTTTATAAATGAGTTTTGAGTGTGTGTAATGATGGGTTTTGGGTGTATTTATATGTTTAAATAGTGCTTGGGTTTTTTTTATAATTTCAACATTCATTTTGGGTGTTTTAGTGAAACTCCCTATTATATTACCCACTTAAAATCTCACACAATACACCACTTAATGAAATACTTTAAAATCAATCAGTTTTTGAATATCACAGTACTTTTATTGACTACTTAAAAATCCTAATTGAATACCAACGTACTTTTATTGATTACTTAAAAATCCTAATTGAATACCGCTAGACTTTTAAGCTTCAAAACAATCTATTAAAATCTTAATTGAATACACCCCCCTAAAATTCTTCCAAAAGAAAAATGTAATAGAAAGTCCTAAAAAAGGTAGGGGGTGGGCATGGTTCGTTTCAGTCTGATTTATCTCTTAAAATTGAAACTTACACGTTGTATGGTTTGGTTTGGTTTTCAAGCCTAAGGTAACTAAACTAATCCGAAGTGGTACAATTTTAACTCAATTGGCTCAATTTTCTATTTGGGGTAGATGAGATGCAATGAAGAGATGAAGACTACAAGCCATCGATTTATCAAATTGAGCAAGTTGTGAAGAAGAGAGAAAGAGATGAAAAAAAAATTAAGAGATGTGAAGAAGAGAGAGAGAGAAGAAAATGAGCGAGAGGAAGAATAGAGAGAAAGAATGAGGCATAACAAGAAAAAGATTTAGGGTTCACCGAACAAAAAACAAAAGGCTAGAATTGCACTTAATTGAGTATAAATTGGGACTAAGACATTTGGGTATTAATTGGTTTCAATCCTTTAAATTATAATCAGTTTTGTTGATTAGGTTAGGTTAGGTTAGGGTTAAATTTGTTTGGGTTAGATTAGTTTGCTTTTAATATACAGTCATTATGGGTTCGACCTGGACTTACAATTTATAAATTTGTATGTTAGCGAGTATTTTTAAATGAACATAATAATAATAAAAATAATTTCTTATTATATATTACAAGTGACAAATAATATCAACAATACAAAATAGTATAGCCGGACGGCTATACTCAATTTTGAAATTTTTTTAAAGCAGTATAGCCTCCCGGCTATACTATTTTCACACTCTGCTCCTTTGTTTTTTTTAAAAAGTATAGCCGGGCGGCTATACAGTTTTTTCCTTTAAAAAAAAAAGTATAGCTTGGCGGCATTACTGGTTTTTTTTTTTTTAAAAAAAAAAATTGTCTTTAATAAATAGTATAGACGAGCGGCTATAGTCTTTTACATATATATATATACACACACACACACACACACACACATATGTAGGTACATATTTTTCAATAATACATTCGTGTTCTATACACGTCTCACGTTTTCTTTAAAAAGCAAACATATAATAGTCGAATTGTACATGTATGTATGTATTTTTAATGTTTTATACACATTTTCTCCAAAATTCTCAGTAAGACACACAAAATTGACGTATTATACAAATAATTCTCACATATTATTGAATAAGAATAACATATGTTATAAAAATGATATTAAATATCATATAGTGGAAGATTAATATCTACTTTGGATATGTTGCAAATTAATATCCATAAGGTACAAACTAATGCAACTAGGAGAGTCTTTTTTTATTATTAATTTTTTAATTAAATAGTATTGCCGTGTGGCTAAACTTTTTTTTTTGACACGTGGCTTTAATCAATAGTGGTTCTTCTTTATAATTAAAAAAAAAAAAAAAGCAGTACAGCTTCACGACTATACTCCATGTTTTTTATTTTTATTTTTAAAAAAAACAAGACATGTTGGCACGTGACGCATAATGGTTGGGGGGGCTTTTTTTAATATTAAAAAACAGTATAGCCAGATGGCGATACGAAGTTTTGAAATTTTTTAAAGCTGTATAGCCGCGAGGCTATACTATTTTCACACAGTAGGTCTGCTCTGTTTTTCCTTTAGAAAATCGTATAGCCGTGCGGCTATACGTATTATTATTTTTAAATAGTACAGCCAGGCGGCATTACTGGTTATTTTATTTTATTTTTAAAAATTGCATTTAATAAATAGTATAGACAAGCGGCTATAGTCTTTTACATATGTATGCACATATATATATATGTAGGTACGTATTTTTCACTAATACATTCGTGTTCTATGCATGTTTCACGTTTTCTTTAAAAAGCAAAATACAATAGTCGTATTGTACATATACTTATTTCTAATATTTTATACACGTATTTTCTACAAAATTCTCATTAAGACTCACAAAATTCAAGTATTATACAAATAATTCTCACATATTATTATTGAATAAGAATAACATATGTTATAAAACTTATATTAAAATATCATATAATGGAAGATTAATATCTACTTTGGTTATGTTGCAAATTAATATCCATAAGGTACAAACTAATGTAACTAGGAGGGTCCTTTATCGTTATTAATTTTTTTAATTAAATAGTATAGCCGTGCGGTTATACTACGATTTTTTATAAGAAAAATAATATATCCGTGCGGCTATACCTTTTTTTACACGTGGCTTTAATCACAGAGGTTCTTCTTTATTGGGGTACAGCCGCACGGCTATACTCTGTTAAAATTTTTTTTTTAAAAACATGTGTTGATACGTGGCCCCTAATGGCTGGGGGGCCCTTTTTTTATAATAAAAATAGTATAGCCGAATGGCTATACTCAGTTTTGAATTTTTTTTAACAGTATAGCCGGGGCTATACTGTTTTCACACAGTATAGCCGCGCGGCCATACTATTTTCACACAGTATGGCTACTCTGTTTTTCTTTAGGAAATAGTATAGCCGTGCAGCTATATATATATATAATATGTAAAAAAATACGTAGATAATACATGAATTTTGTCTGTATCATTCAAAATTTTGTAAAAAATGTGTATTGAATGTGAAATACATACATGCATGTATAATTGTATGTTTGCTTTTAAAAAATGTATATTTTAGTGAGTATTTAGGATGTATATGGAAAATGAAAGTACTACTAAAAATACATACATGTGTGTAAAATATGAGTATTAAATGGAAAAATGCTAACTAGGATCACAACTACATAAAGCTCAATTACCTGCTAATCATCTGTCCCATACCTTTTTATAGGAAAAGTGTGCCACTTGTGCAATTTTTCCCAAAAAATAACAGTAACGGCTAAAAACGCTAAAAATCCAGAAGTTGGTTAGCTTTGCAAAATAAATAAATGAACAAGCAAACCAAGCATCATGTATGTTCCTCTCTTACACGCATGCTTTCCTCATTCACATATATTTACTTGAATAAATGAGTAAAAAAACAAGTGCATGCTTTCATCCAATTTAGTGGGTAACCAAAAACAAAAATCTAAACTACAAAATTTGGTCGAGCCAGAGAGTAATTAGTGAAATCACATGAGAACTCCTTCAACATTGTTCAGGGCTTTCTTTGCAAGCTTAAACTTATCCTTGAGGGCTTTATTGGTTTCCACAATATACTTGACGAAAAATTCAATCCCATGTCGAAGACTTTCGAGCTCCTGGGAAACAGCTACACGCGTGAATATATTCCAAATTAGGCTATCAGGATACTCAAAGATGGCCTCAAAAAGCATCCGGAAATGCATTATCCTTTTTGCTGTAAGCTGCTTGATGTCGGCCAGATCTACTGTCTTCAGCACTGCAAGAGAGAGAGTGAAAGAGGATACCATCTCTGCTACAAACTTTGCTAGGTGCATTGACCTAGTAAGCTGCATTGACTCCAGATCTTTGAAATGGTCCCAAAGACAAAACTGTGGAGGAATAACAGATACAGGAAGTATTAGAAGATGAAAGTTAAAAAAACAAGAAATTTTCAGAATTTTATAAATAATAGAAGGCTAATATTTAATCTGGATTCTGCATTTTACATTAAAATCAATCTAAGGTCTAAATAAAAAGTTTTCACTAAGCATTTACTGCAAGGACATATCCGCAATTTTGGTTCCTAATGAAAAAGAGTGAGACACGAGGCTTGAACTCTCCTTTCCCTTGGTGGACCACTCTAGAACTTTAGTGCCCACATGTGCGTTTTTGCTATTTGCAAAACATAAAATCTTAAGTAATGCAGCTCTACATATCAACTACTTCAATGCTTCAATCATCAATATGTTTCTAAACTCAAATAAAAACTCATAAATGGTGACAAGAAACAGAAATAAAATGGCAATGCAACTTGAACTAACCATCAAATCATTTATGCCCGACAATTACATATAAGCCACAAAAGGGCTCACAAATCATGTAGAGAGTGACTCCTGTTAGACAAGTAAAGAGGAGAACTCAGAAAGCAAAAGCATTAAACAAATCTTACTTACAATTCTCATTGACAAATATTCTTTCCCATGATTACGCATTAGATGTGGAGCCCACATGCATTTGAGATTGGCCATGTTAACAGTTGTGAAAGTTTGTCTCAAACAGTTTAGAGTTAAATCAGTTCTTACACAAATTCCGTATTTTGATCCGCTCTTTAAACTTCAGTTCTCTTCCCTTGGCTCCCCAAATAGAACCTTAATCGTCACATAGTTTCCACAACCTTTCCCCTAAAAGGTTGCTTTCCACTGCTATCAGAAGGTCCCAACAACCACATGTTTTTTTTAATATATAAAACAAGTCCCTTTTGCTCCTTAGATAAAGTTTTCTTCTACGACCCAGACCCCTCAACGATACGTTATAAGGTTCTCAATCCGCACAACATCAGTTTCTTGACAAGCAATATTCAAAACTCACCCTTGCAAGGTCAATACCACACGCAGGCTAAGTGATATACAGACTACAGATAATAGAACCAAAGTAATTGGTCACATAAAGACCACGTATAATAGAACACAAATTACGAATACTTGGCATCGCAATCAAATTGTGATAGGCTTATGAATAAGTCAGAATTACTAAACAGGAGTGCTATCAATTTCCTTCTACATCTTCCTTATTCTCAATTATATGCCATCTGTGAAATGGACAGAAAAAATACCTGTAAAGTGAACTTGTGATTTTTGTCATGCTCACAGAATTTGGAAGCCAGGGTGGTGTAATACTTGTTAAACACTTTCTCCTGCAAACAGCACTCCACAATAACTCGCATGATCTCTCTGTCCTGTACATAGAACATAGAAAACTTAATTTTTCAAGACAATAGAAGATGACAGAAAAAAGAGAGTATATAAATAACCAAATCAGATGGCACCCACCTGCTTTCCTTGCAAATCCAATCTTAGAAGCTTCTCAAATGCATCAATATAATCCTCCCCACTCATAATTATACAAAAGATTGCCTTTCTGGCATCAGTGTTCATTCTCTGTTCAGCAGCAAGCTGCAGCATTTTCTGGGCTTCAAGAACCTCTTTGTCTATTGTGTTGGCAACCTCTTCAACATTGTCTGTTGATGAGGCCATATCCCCAGATAACCACCATTGGCCCTTCTTATTAGAATCAAGAAGTTTGCTCCACTTGAGCCCTCTTATTAAAATGTCTTCTACCCTCAACTGAAAAAAAAAAAATTATCGGATGTAAAGACAATGAAACCTGGTGAAAGCCACAAAAATGTCTAACACAAATATTTGTTCAGTGTCTAACAAACAAAATTATGGCACTTATATCTCTCTCACTAAGACATGGCTACCATAGTTTTTCTTATCATGAGAGCATTAGCTCTGCACTACTTCAAATCATCTAGGCATGCTTATCAAAGTTTTGGCATTTTCATTGGGCCAAGAAAAGTCATCAACCTTAGCCCGGAATGTATTTTATCAAGTTCATGGTCTTTGCTCTAACCTTTTCCTAATGAAATTATAGTAAGCTTTGTTAAAAGGATGCATAATTGGTTTTACATTTTCAACATTCCTCACGAATATCCAGGGCTGAGAGAGAGAGAGGCAACAACCAAAGCAGATAAGGGAAACCTCATAATAGCTTTCCTCATCCTAATATCTCAGCAATTAGTAATTAATACTGTCTCATATTTCTCTAAATTACCAGAAACACATGAAAGACAAAGGTGCCAGCTAAAAGTCTCTTTGTTTTGAACCATGGGCATAAGAATAAATTTAACCTTTACCAGGATGGAAAGGGGTGGGAGACTCAGTTGGGCTTGGGAATAACCCTTACATCACTTAATATAACTACTCTGCTTTTGCATTTTTTTGCACATTTTCTCTCCATTGGCTATTCATATAATTAAACTGCCTTTTTTATACAACTAAACATATAATCTCTAATTTGAGTGTTAGCACAACCTAAAAGATATAGATGGGCTAAGAGTGGTGCAGCTTGAAGCACAGGAATACACAGGTTAACAACTACCAATTGTCAAGTAGATATTACCAACCTAACTCACATAGTTCATTAGCTTGTAGGGTGTACAGAAGGGCAGTTAAGTCCAACGTTTATTGGTAAAAGAAAGGAAAGGTTACATCAAAACTAAATTAGGTAAAATATTGGTTGGCATCAGGAGAACATTTGCTGCTAGAATGATCACAAAGCACAAGGACATAGACAAACTAGTATAATGTATCAAAAGACTAGGTTAAGGTTAGTTGAAAAAGGGGATTAGGTTTAAGTCTACAATAACCTGGTTTAGAGTGAAATTGTCATAACCAGCAACTAACTAGACTATAAGAATCCTAATGACCCTAACACCGAATTTGGGTTATACCTCTAAATTGTTTAATTAGTGCTTGTTTGGCATAGCTTATCAAAGGGTGCTTTTTGTGGAAATATAATTTCTTTTGTTTGTTTTTTGTGTGTGTTTCTTTAAGCTGTTTGTTTGCACTGTAAAAGCTGCTTTTTCCATCCCCATGGAAGCTGGAAAATGGGTTTTTGGAGAAGAACCAATGTGCAGCTTTTCCAGGAACAGCTTATGTTGAATCATTTTAACGAATCAATATTAGCCTTGTAATTTTAAGTAAACTTCACTTATACCCTTTGGTATAGCCAATAACAGAGTTCTTTGCTTTTGGTGATACGGGCAGCTTCTGGGTATCACTTCTTAAAAACGTTCAACTAACACAAATGCTTTTCCTGAAAAAGCTCTACTACCATAGCTATGCGAGAATACTTTGTTTCTAAACTTGCAGTTTGTAAACTTTGTATCAACAAAGGTGGAGCATTTTGACCCTCTCTCCACATGGCACTTAATTGTGATAGAAGCCTCTTCAGCCTATGTGTACAATATAATTTGATCAGTCAAAAAAAACACCTGATAACATTTTGCACAACAATCCCAAGCTAAAACAAAGAAGCAACAGTAAAGAAAATGTAAATGAAATTAAAACCTTTTGTAGCCATTTCTTTATCCTGGTATGCTGTGCATTATCTTCTTTAGACCTTTTTTTGTTGTTCTTGATGTCACATATAGTTTCAAGCATGAATTCCATCTGCAAGTATCATATTGGAATTGTCAGATTTTGATGCAAAGGTTTAGACCAGTTCTCACAGTAAAGATGTATAGCTTACTCTTTTGCTGTTAGCATTATCCTGATTATCTCCACAGGAGGCTTTTAGCTCATTCACTCTATTCTGAACACTCTGAATAAAATTTTTCATTGCAAGAGGATCATCAGCCCTTATTTTCATTCCACAGCCTGTTTGATTAATGACAATTCCTGTTAGAAATTATTTGTAATTTCACGAGCCTTAATGACGTTTCAAATTAATTTGAGAGTACAGTAGATGATGCTTCTGCAAAAGAATGCTAAAAACATGAACAGACAGACAAAATGCAGAAACACAGCATGATAGAAATATGAAGTTATATTTTCATATATGAATGCAGGCTTAACATGCAACTCCTTGCCAAGAAGTTAATAACACTGATGCGGCTTCTTGTTATCAGCAATGAAAGTTAACATGTCCAAGTCAAAATGTAAAAAAAAAATATGGATGCCAAGGCCTCATACATAGATGCTCATGGTAGAAATTCAAAAAGGCTTACATTGTAAAACTGTCAAGATTGTAGAGACATCAACCTCTGTTAACCGCTTGCTCAAAACAATCAGAAAGTCATATATCAATTCACTGAAAAGCATCACCACAAGAACAGCAATTAGAAAAGGGGTTTTCCACGCAGGAAACATTGTTACATATACTCATTGAAACAGAACTCTGGAGAAAAATGTAATTTACTAATCAAAGAACAAGTCTTTAATAGTCTTGATTAAAAAAAAAAGTCTTTAATAGGGTAGCTCCAGTAAGAGATTTAGCTTCTAGAATTATTGCAAATATTTCTCCCCTTTTTTCTATCAATAACCAAGCATATAACTGTGTCATGCTATATTGACAGTTAATCCCTTAGATTCATGTAAATAGAAGCCACTTTTTAGTTGTACTGTGATGTAATGCACAGCCAAGTTTGAAACCTAGCTGGAAATGATGAGTGATTGTAAAGGAACTTAAGAACTAGACTACAATTATTGATGCTAACGTCAAGACCGACTCCTTTTCAATCAAAGCAAACATATTATTAGGCATTAGAAAGGTTTAGTGAGTGGAAACTCACCTGCCAAAATTTATAAACTCAAATAAAGATCACTGTAATAAATGTTTGATATAAATGTGGCTTACCTTGAGCAAACTCCAAATATGCATAAATGAGAAAGTAAAAGAGTAATATTTCTCAAGGAAATATTGTCTTCTTTGTGGTATTCATCCTAAAACAGAAAACCAGATGTATAACTTTAAATCAAAAGCTTTTGAAATAATTGATCATTAGACTTGAAGAAGTTATTGACCCACCTCAAAAGTTTTCGCAAGTGAAGCCATAAGCTTTGCACCGAAGTCAATTCCTACTGAACAGGCCATGCCTGCAACAAGAGCAGCAAAGACAGCAGCATATCTTCACAACAAAAACGCATAAACAAGTCAATACAAGGACAAATTGAAACACTAATTTTTATTTTTATTTTTTTATAATAGAAAAAAGGTGTAGCTTTATAGCCAATTATGATGGGAAAAATTTAGTGATCTGATCAAAACATAAGCAATCATCTTCAAATTTACAAGTAACAGTATATCATGTACAATAGCAATGGACAGCTATAAATTTCCATGCAGCAAGCTACACTTGAAGATACTAGTATGATAGTATCAAGCTTTAGTAAGTTCATGTGACCCAACCATGAGGAAAAAAAGATAAGCATGAAATAGAACAATTAAAACTTAACTGTTCATTTCCACGTGGACCGCCAGAACAAGATGCTAAAAGCTCCTCACTGAACATCTGAGATGCGATGCCGCGAGGAAGGGAACGGAATATAGCAGACAGGTCTCCTGTAATAGATTCCACGTTAGATTCAGACAGCCTATTCAGAAGACCTCGTACTCGTCTACGGATCTGACTATGCTCTTCTGGCTCATTGCCTGCACGAGACCTTAAGTGAGGAGCAACATATTTTTCAGGTGCCTTCACAGGAGCCTTTTCTAATGCCATCTCTGTAGCACATGACTTCATTTTCTTAGATACATCAAAAGTCATGTCACCGGCTTCTTCTGTCCCCTCCAGCAACTTTCTCTTTTTATGTTTCTTCCTCAATGATATCTTGGAAGAAACATCTTCAGATTCCACCTCCACACCATCAGTTACTGCCACCTCAGGAACTTCAACCATTAAGTCACTAGGTAGCTCATTTTCTAGCCTGTCCTTCAATGGCTTATTGCCTGAAGAGCTACTCTTAGATTGTTTGGCAGGTAATGCCTCAACATATGTCGCTTCTTTTTCCCCTAGGGAATCAACAGCTGAAATCCCTTCAAATAACACATTAAGACCAAAATCCTCACCCTTCAATTTTCCATCCTTCACTTTGAGTTTCTTAGCAAGTTTCCTTTCTAATTCCAAATCCTCCTCCCCCCTATTCCTATCTATGTCAAGATACTTTTCAAAATTCGTTTTTGGGGTTCTCTTCGACCCCTTTTCTTCTTCAACCGCCTTCAATACTCTATGATCCTTCTGTTCCGGAGACTCTGATCTAGCTTTAACTTCTGTTTCCTCAGCTGTATGCTCATCTTTTGTTTTCTGTACAGTTTTTGACTTGACAAAAATAGCTTTATCCATTTGAATTTTCTGCACACATTAAATTCACAGTATATTTATATAAAAAATCCCAAACTTAAGGTTTCAACTGGAAAAAGTTTTGACAACATAGCATCAAAAACCTTTACAAAAAAAAAAAAACACATCCATAAGAAAAATTTGCTGCCAAAGAAAACAGAAGAAAAAAAGAGCATATTTTTGCTGCTACACGGTACCTTATGTTGGAGCCACGACTCATGGTTTCTTGCATTCTTCGACAAGCGAGCTTCTTTTCGCTTTTCTCGTCTCGACTTCTCTGTTAAATATGCATCAATTTTTTTTTTTTTTTCCATCTTCCTTAAACACTCAAACCATAGGCAAAGAACACAAACGAAAACGCATGAGGAATGTATTAAAACAATAACGATAAAGATGAAACTTACCCATACTTCCTCACTGAATTTCCTCAACAAACTGACTGCCAGTTAAGATTTCAGCCTCCAAGCATGCGTCGATGCGAGGCGGCAGCAAATCTCAAGAGGCCTTCGCGCTGTTTGCACGCTTAACGTTCGCGCAGTGAGGCGCCGCTTTCTGTCTCTGTGAGGCCCAGCTGCGCGAGGTAGATGAGAGCCCGCGTGTTTTATCTATTTATTTATATTTTTAATTTTCTTTTTTATTATAGGTTCTCTATGAAACGACGTCGAATGATTTGCTAGGCTTCTCTATTTCATTTAAGTTGAAACGCACCGTCTTGAGGAGCAAACCTCTTTTTCTATCCCTTCCCTTCCCCTCTCTCGCCGTCTCTCGTTCAAAATCGGTATCAGAGTTCTGCCATTGTTGATGAGGTAGGAGTTGCAGAGTGGCTTAGCCATTAGCCATAGTCGATTAGGTCACAAATTTGGGTTTGTTTGTAGAGTGGAGGCTGTAAGTTTTCTCTCTCTATCTCTCTCTCTACCCCAACCCCGCCAAAACCCTCTCTCCCCCTTTTCAAAACCCTAAGACGCCAAATTGATTTACCACCGGCTTCAAGTCTAACCAGTCGTCACCTAAGAATGGCCGGAGCAGCTCCCAGCGACCAAGCTCTTTCTCTCCTCGCCACGGTCAACAATCATGGCGATTTGGCCGTCAAGCTCTCGTCTTTAAAGCAGGCCAAAGATATCTTATTATCCATCCATCCATCTGTGGCTGCCGAGCTCTTCCCCTACCTGATCGAGCTCCAGTCCTCCCCCGAAACCCTTGTCCGGTTATCTCTCATCGAGTGAGTTCTTGAAACCCTATATTCTACAACTTGCAAGTGCAATACGATTGATTGCGAAAGCATGTTATAGTTGCTTTTGACTTTGTAGGCCTTTTTTTGCTTGAATTGTATGGAATTTAAAGTTTTATCCTGTTGAACTTGGTTTCGTAGGTGACCTTCTGCAGATACAATTATATGTATAGGAGTTTTTGGTGTGCGAGTTCAGTGAAATTAAAATTTGGATCTTGATTTTGTTAATGCGCTCAATTATACCAAAATTTGATAGACCTCTTTCTTTTTAAGGAGGAATCTTAGTTTGTCTTTTGTTACTCTTGATGAATATATTGACTTATGCAAAGTATTTTTATTCCGATGCTAAGTCTTTCCAACAGAAGCGTTGGTCATATAACTCAGAAGAAATAGACTAGAACTGTTACCTCCATTGCACCATGATTATTTTTGTGGGTTTATGCCTCTGATTATGCTATTAAAGCTTGTTGCATGCGTACTTGATTGTCATATATGTAAGGGCTAGAATTTCTTTTTTGAGGTCAAGCTTAATTATAATCTATTATTCTTTGTGACTGGCAGGGTCGTTGAGGAGATTGGATTGAAAGCAATGGAGGAATCTTCTGTACTAATGTCTGTCTTATTGGAATTTTTGAAGGACAGTGACTCTATTGTTGCACGGCAATCTATAGTTAGTGGAACAAATTTCTTTGTTAGTGTCTTGGAGGAGATGACATTGCAGGTCTCCTCTCTCTCTCTGTCTGTTTGTCCATCTCCGTACGCACGCATCTCATACATGTGCGCACAAATTTGAAGGCGTATACAAACATAGAACATGCAATTACGTATGCACTTTTTTTTTTTTGAGGTCAACAGACTCAACAGCTCATATGCAGATATTAGCCAAAAAATAGAAAAGAAAAGAAAAACACGTATGTACTTAACATGTTATATTGAAGATGGTTGTAATACTGAACAAGTGCGTTTTGATTAATCTTTTTATAAGTTTTTTTTATTTTGCAATTTCCCTCCTACTTTCTCTTGATAATTAGAAGAAAAGTATTCCACTTTCCATAAACATAATGAGAGCAAAGAGCTTCCTCCTTCTAGATAATGATGCTCAGCACTCATAAAGGTTTGAGTTAATACCAGACAAGAGATAGACCTTCCAAAGAGCAAGCCTCTTTTGAAATAACGCAATTCATTTTTACCAGAATAAATGTAACGAAATATTTTTTCCCAGATTTTGTGCATTCTTTTAGAAGAAAAAGAATTGTTCATGTTTGCGAGTACCTTCTAGCTATATGCTAGAGGTAAAAAGTAATCTGTAACGTACTAAGCGTATTTTTATATGTTCAAATACTTATCTGATGGAAGCATTGTCTATTTCTTAGTCTAGTTTAATTCGCAGTTCGCTCTTCTTTTTTTGAACCGTATTCTAAATTTTTTGAATGCTTATGGGTCTTAATTAGTTTCACCGGCGAGGTAAAGTCGAGATATGGCTTGAAGAACTTTGGTCGTGGATGGCCAAGTTTAAGGATGCGGTTTTCACTATTGCATTAGAGGTAGGTGGTAACTTGCTTATGTTTGTCTGCATATTCTGAAATATAATGTACAAAATCTCCTCTGTATCCTTCGCATATCCATGCTTGAATAATATAAGAAACCATAGTTTAGTATGCTCATATCGTCATATGTGTCTCTAAATAGAATTAACCTATATGATACTTCTATTTGACTCCTACTGTAGAAGAAACTTTCAAAAGGAGAACACTGCTATAGATTCTTTAAGTACTGGAAATTTTATTTATGTGTTTGGAATTAATATTCATATGGAACAAGAAAATTTAGATTATTTGTTAATTTTTCTTATTCTTATTCTCTTTTAATCATATGGTGGTAGTGTGGATCATGAGAAGGAATGGGCATGCTGTTTTAAGGGATGTTTTAGTGGTTTTTTATGGAAAGGACATCATGCATAAAATTTAGTCCTCATGAATTGGTGCATCAAGATGTTAGATTAGTTCTGAATTCTAGTCTGCACTGCTGGAGAGGACATGTGACTGTGCTGGGGTCCAAGATGGAGGATGCCTTAGAATTGGTGGATTTAAATGTCTACTTCTTGGCCTTTGTTAAAGCATGCCTATTTGCTTACTCAGTTTATCATTTAGGGGGATAATATTCGTTGATCTCACGAAAGATCTGGCTTTTACTACAATAGACATCTATGATTTCGTTTCTGTTTGAATTTTTGTGGTCTTTGCTCTATGAATTTAGTAGTAGGAATTATGTGTTTGAAATTTAAATTCAATTGTACCTCGACTTGCATTTCCATTTCATTCCTTTATCGTTGGCGGCTAAAGAAAGTATAACATTTGTATTTTGAATACAGTAAACTTTTGGCTATATATTTTTCTAACCTGAAATTTGCTTTAATTTGATTTTGTAGCCTGGTTCTGTAGGGACGAAGTTGCTTGCATTGAAATTCTTGGAAACATATGTTTTGCTATTCACTTCTGACGCCAATGGCTCTGAAAAACCTGTAGAAGGTACTGCATTCCAACTTGGATGGCCTTTTTCTTTTATTTTCTCAAATAAATTGAACATGAAACAGTCTTACTGTCTCACCAGAAGAACGGTCTAACTGAGATGGTGTAGTGTAGGTTTTTAGGAAGTTGCATTGTCTTTTAGCTAATGCCTTTTTCAGTCTTATGGAATTTGAGCTTTCATGTATTTTGAAGTTTGGTTTGGGTGTTAATTTGGTTGTGTAGATACAACAGCAAGTAAAAGGGCTTTTAATGTTTCGTGGCTGGTTGGTGGACACCCTATTCTTGACCCATATATACTCATGTCAGAAGCAAATAGGACTGTTGGCATTCTATTAAATTTGTTGCGGTCGGCTGGTAGTCTCCCTGGTTGCGTGACAATTGCCATTGTAAATTGGTGAGTGCTCACTTGCTGATAGTAAGTTCTTTGTTGATTTTGTTTATAGCTCTGTATTTTGTGTGATTACATAATTTTCTCATGATTGGGAAATCTGTTTCTCTCTTCTATGATTTCTTATCATGGACGTGGATCTTTAAAGGGAAAAATACATGGGAAATAAGTAGAATGAAACGTGTCCTATAAAAAATAGGATAAAATTTATGGCATCTAAAGATTGTGGAACATTGAGTGCAGTGTTTGGACTGATTTTGCATTTGACCTGTTATATTCTTTTGGTAGCCAAATCTCATATTCTTAATCAGCAAGGTAGGAATAAATTAACATTCGGATATTGAAACCTTCATCCTAAGCGGTAATGTTCAAGTTTATTGGATCTATTATGTGTTATTTACCACAGTAACATGAGAGAGCTGCAGGTTTGCGTTAGTTTTCATTTTCTGTAGTTTTCCCTTGCAAATCGAGAATGAAAAGCTTGTACTATCGTTCGTTCTGGATACATGTTTATGGAGTACATATTATCTGAATACAACTTAAATTTACAATGTTTTTGTATGCCTATTGGTGGCGGGTCACTGAATGTATGGATCAGGCATATATTGTTTTAACACGATAAGATTTGGATGATGAAAAGGAAGACAAATGCATACATACACACATGCATATAAGTTTTTCAAACATAGTTACCATTATGACTGTATGCATCTATTTGTGCCAAGTTTTCAATCATGCTTGCAGTTCTTATATCCGAAACAAAACTAAAACAGAATTATATAAAACCCATATGTTTGTTCCGTCAAATGGCACACTTTGGTTATCATTGTAGCCTTAATTCCCCATTCCCCACACCCCCCAACCCCCCAATCTCTTTTGTGTCCAAAATTCATCCTTCCATGCAAAGAGGTGACTAGTCACTAGAAGTTGCAACATGAATGTATTTGGTTGTAATTCAAAGTGATGCTATCATGTTTCTTCACCATTACTGATTCCGTTAAATATCTTCAGATGAATGAAGACCTTAAATATTTAACACATAGACGGTATACTTTTTGTCATCAGTTTAACCATCTTTAAATTTATGGAGGGATCACTGAATCTCGGGAACAGCTTTAGTACAAGTTCAACTGCTTGTTTGTGATATTATTGCAGCATGCTGACCAGCTCTCTTATGAGGAGGTAATGGCATTGGACACTGCTGCATTGGTGGTTCAGATAATGGGAGTTACAGGGCTAGACATGTTAAACTGCAATTTTTTTGGGTACTTTGGAGCAACATTGGGAAGTGATAAGATTGGATAACTGATGGATAAAATGATCATCTCTTGTGCTGAGGGAAACATGGTGGTCAAGCAACGCAGTTTATGTTTGTAAACTGTTAGGGAGACCATTTACTTTACCATTGTTTTAAGTTTCTAGGCTGTATGCACATACAGCTAATAATGTGTGAGCTATTTGAAAAATGTATTGATTATTTTATAACAGCTGGTACACATTTAACACATTTAATAATCCAAATTTCTTTTTAACCTTATTCAATATGTTTTTTTGTTTTGTTCTCCATCTCACATATTGAGTTCTTTGTAACACTGGTTTGTATACATGGAGTTATATGCATACACATTATGTTACTTAGAGTATTGCAAATAAAAATTGTTGATCCCATGTTTCTGTAAATATAGGTGATGTGGACCTGGTTCCTTAAGATTGAAACGTCCCCCTAGACCATCTAATTAGACTTGAAACTTGAAATGATTTTATTAACAGTTCTAATACCAATATATTTCATATGTGAAGACTGAAAGGGGCAAACAGCAGAGATTATTCACTTATTGCTTGTTAATTTCATTGTGCTGAGGGTTATGGATTCGAGCAATTTAGAGATGCAGTTCAGAGAAGTTGAGTGAGTTGTGGACTCATAGTAATGCCTATCAGTTACAATCAATAAAATGCCTCTGAAGTTGAGTGGAGACATTGGTTGTTGGCATTTCATATGAGTTTCAGTTATATTGAAAAGGAAAAATAATCCAGTGTAGAAAAGATTTTCATCATCATTATCCTGGTAACCATAATTTTCTATATCATGTCTTTGTCAACCAAGCTTTAGCCTCAACAGTTGATTGTTTTCATTTATTTTCATGAAGTCTATTCTAATCATCTTAGTACCTGGGACAGGAATCACATAGATGAGAATTATGTTATGTTTCTGTTTCCATGCTATATAGTGGAATTCCTTGAACCATCAAAAGCGAAAAACTATGGAAAAATCCAAGAATGTCTTTGATGACAAGATTTGCACTTGGAAGCATGTATGACAAAAAATTTGTTAGACTTAGATGTGATATTGTGTTGTCATCTTTTCTGGGACGTGAGGTGCTAATAATGTTGGTGTTTTGGATATATGACAGCTTGAAATGTGTTCTTATCACACATAAAAGAGATCTGATTAAGGACAATGAGAAAGTTCAAACAAACTTGTTTATCTCATACAAGGGAGTATTAAGAAAATATGCAAACAAACTTGTGTTTGTGGATGGTGTAAAAGTCTTTTAACATAGAAATGTGAGAATTTATGTCAGGTTGATGTGATATAACAGCCTTTTGCTGCAGAAGTTTTGCTTCATGAAAATTTCTCTTCTTGGATGCTGTGTAAATGTAGGAAGCAACGCCTATATTGGTACATATAGTGATCTGGAGATACTGTTTTTCTTCACCTTACAAGTTACAACACTGCATTAAAGAGAGATTGCCTATGTGCTACTTGTTTTATCTAATGATGTGTAGTATTATTGTGTGGTACTTGGTTTCAGTGTATAGTTTTATGGACATCACACCATGTTAATAACGTCGATTGCAACGTCATCAAAATATATAGAGATATTATCATCAGATATTTATATGATGCATTGTTCTTCTATGTGGATGTATATTTCCGTTTTGGTTAGAATCAGAATACGTTTGTTTGCTAATCTACCAGTAGTGTAGCTGTTAATTCGGAAACTGGATGGTGGTACTGCTGTATTGTAGACTTTATGTCTGTGCCAGACTTTTTTCCTGAAGACTCAATAGTGAATATGAGTCTTCATTTATCTGCTAATTGTTTACTTAGATTTAGGTGGATGAGTTAGGCTGAGGCTGTTGTCAACTCGAGGCCACGACTCCTTACAACTCGTGGCCAAGGTGGTTGCGCCTGAAGTAGTGATGGTAGTGGTGGTTGGTATTGGTGATGCATTATCATGCATAGTATCAATCTTTCCTTTCATATGTGACTTGCTCTAATTTCTTTTTGGGCCAATCAAGTCTCCTTTTAGGTTAGCCAACAGTATGTGTGGAGCCTAGGGGTTCCACTTAGTGAGAGTTGTGTCTGCTTGTCCTAGTTAAGTTATCGTTTCTTCAATTAGGATTGTTGAATAAATTTTCCAATGCTTGTAAATACTTCAATAGGTGTGCCTGATGTATAAACTTAATTAATCACATTGACCTCTGATGCAGCAACGATGATTTCTAAATGAAGTGAAAAGAGTAGAGATTTAGCGTTTTTTTTTTTGGGTCATGGAGTAGAGATTTAGTTAATCTCAGTTATTTATACTTGTTTTTGCTTGTTCCAGAAAAAGTTCATGAAGTATTATGCTGCAGTTGATCAATGTGTAAGGACAAAATTTATATGGTCTAAGAATCTTAATCATGATACATTTTGTTCTATTTTACCCTCTCATCCTTAATCATGGAGGTGTGTATCTACGCTAGTATATGTATCCATTTCATGTCCACGACTTTTCTTATTTGCTTAGTTAGTAGGGCTATATATATCCCTGAGTTTCCAAGGAGATGCTTTCTTGGTTTCATAAAGTGGCCCTAAGCTTTTGGTATTATGTATGCTTTTCACCCATAAGTTACCTGAACCTGTCTTTTGGAGTCCTTTGCCAAGCTAACGAGAGGAAATGATATCAAAAGTATGGTCAGAAGGATATAACTGGGACACCTGTATAGAAAGCAAAATGAATAATGAGTGGAATGCCCATTGCATAGTTAGCATTTAAACTATGTGTATGAACATCCATATGATAGATTGTTGAAGAGAAAAGTAGAATCTAAACTTTCGTTCTCGGTAGCTGTGCTGCAGAGGTATCATCCTCTTGGTTAATCCTGGATGGAAAAATCTTGTGTATTATTTTTATCTAGAACCTAATTTAATTATGTGGCTTAATGGTGGGTACTCACATGTGTGGTTGATAAGTTATTCAGTTGCATGTTCTTCATTGTTCCGTTGCAGTTTTTTTCCTAGCTTTTCCTTCATTTCCTTCTCTGTAGTTCTTAATTTGCTATGGCAAGCATTTACAAAGTCTTCTTGTCTGCTGTGATTCCCACACATTTAGCTTTCAGATTGTCAGATGATGCATTTTGCTTCTGGCAGATGTATGCATGACCCTCATGCTATGAGAGATGAAGTTTTTGGCTTCAATTGTTTGCATTAATCTAATTGCCACAGGGAACTGAGGTTTTATTTATATGTGTAAAGACAAAAAAATAGACAACATATTTAGCCTGCTTAAGACATTTTAGGAGCAATGCCTTGGTTGAACAAAGTCATCTATGTAGGTTGTAAGCAAACAAGTAGAATCAAGACATATGGTTCAATAGAGTCAGCGAGGACGTGATGGAACACTGGAAGTTACTAGATGTACAGAAAAAAATGTCTATTGACATCTTAAGTGTGTAGAGGATTCTATGATATCTGGTTTGTTATCAAGCTGTGAAGAATAGGTGCACTACTTTCTCTCAACCCTGTGGACCTCACTCTGATGACATCAGAGTATCTTGCTCTTGATGATTGTCCGCCACACTATAGATGCATTCAGAAAGCAAGAAAATGCATCTTTTGCCTCTTATTTCCTTCACAATCTGGTTTTGCCTTGTTTTCTTCCCCCCATTACTGCTGCTTTTCATTCCCTGTTCAATCATCTCCTCTCTCTCTCTCTCTCTCTCTCTGTGTTTCTTTATGCACATGGTTGAGATAATTTGTTAGTGCTTTTGTAAAGACTCCTTCTGGGTCAGCTTTGCTAATCTTCACGTTCATTTCCTGGAAGTGGTTAGTTTTTCTGGTGAGAGCATGCATTTGTTACTCAAAAACTTTTTGTTTTCTAATTTTTTAGCATGTCTAGCTATTTGTGCAAGCTCAAACCTTCTTTTCTTCTGCTTGTGGTGACCTATGTATAACGCGTGTATATTACATATATATTTAATATATATATATAAATATAAAATAATATACAAACATGTATATATTTTTCTGAAACCTGACCTTTAGTTGCGTTTTGCTATTTAGCTTTCATGTCTAGATCTGCTTAAAGTGTCACTTTTCTTCTTACTTCTTATTAGTAAGTGCTTTTCCTCTAAAATGTTTCTTTTGCTTGACAGTCTTGCAGCCATAGCAAGGAAGAGGCCGGTTCATTACCATACCATTCTTTCTGCACTATTAGATTTTGATCCAAACTTTGAGATAGTGAAAGGACGCCATGCTGCCAGCATCCAGTATTCTTTAAGAACTGCATTCTTGGGATTCCTTAGGTGCACTAACCCAGTCATTGTAGAGGTAAAAGTTTTTATAATTTCTTAATATTTTGTATGTTTTTGTGGTTATTACCAGTCATCAGTGTAATTGCGTCCCTTCAGATCCTTCTTTCTCCATGGAATTTCTAATCCTGGATTGTGTGATTTAACCAGACGAATTACTGCAGGCTTACAATTTATGGAGTATTTGATTCTTTTAGCTCTGCATTTGTGTGTCATGTAGCCTATAGATCCTGCAGCAAAGAATTAGTTTCAGTTGATTGATATGGCTTCTTTGTTTGTTTGTTTGTTGTTTTTTTTTTTTTTTGCAAGAAACCATAATTTTATCAAGAAAACCAGAAAGCCCGACTCTGTATTCTTAAAAACACAATAGAGAAATTAGAACCAAGTCACAAATCGGTGAACAAGACATCCACCAAATGTACAACCAACCATAGCCTTACAACTAAGACACCGCTCTACCACATTTCACATGAAAAACTTTATCTCTACGATACTACTGCTTTCCAATCCAAATATGTTAAATAAAAGGTAAACTCTCTAAACTCTGAAGATGTAGATGCCCAAAACCTAATACGATCCCATAACTGATCATCTCATCACCCCATCACCCTTAACATTATTAAAAAACCATTGAAAAGTTTGTTTGGGTTGGGTAAGAAGAGATAACATGACCAAGCATAGAGAGAAGAGAACATAATTTTTTAGCCTAGTATTTTATCCTGGCCCTCTTTCATTCTCTCCAACTCCAAAAGGGGAGAGATTTGGAGAGAAATGAGAATTAGGAGTTTGTTTTTTGATACTCTAAAAATATATCTAATATATGTTTCCTCCATTTCGTTATATCCATCTAAGCTAAAGTGAGATAAATTATTGACCTCCTCTCTTATTTTCTTACACATGGTTTCTCTTCTTTTTATATCATAGATTATCTCTTCTAACTAGTGTTTCAAAACAAATTGTAAATGTGAATTTCGGTTTTCTTTCTTTTGGGCCTTTTTTTTTTGGAGACCATCTTTTGGGGCCTATTTAACAGGTGATATTGATGTCATCTTAAATTTTTTAGTCATCATGTCACAATAAAGCCAAAATCATATCTTGATATAAGATCAAAACTTCCCTTAATTTCATGTTTTCTTTTTCCTTGGAAGTGGTTCTTTTGCAATCTTGAAAGTTAATTTTTGCACAGGACGAGAATGGGCATGGATATGGTCACATTCTGTTAAAAAAAGATAAAGTGCAAAAGTATTAAAGTATTTGTATTTTCCATCTGGTCTGATGCATGACAAGTTCGTCCCTGTTACATTTCAGTCAAGAGATAGACTGCTTAGAGCTCTACGAGCTATGAATGCTGGTGATGCGGCTGATCAAGTGATCCGTCAAGTTGAAAAAATGTTAAGAAATGCTGAGCGTGTTTCACGTGATGCTCGGTTGGGCAAGGTAAAATAATTTCATCTTGCAAAGCTTATTGTTTATTCTTCACATATAGAATCCAATCACTGATATTCATTTTTTTTTTCATTGCCTCATTGAAATTCCTATAATCAGGATGATCAACAATCAAGCCAGTTGCCTGTTTCCGGGGACCTGCTAAAGAGAAGACTTACTCCTCTGGATACTGAGGAGGCATCTAATAATCACGAGATGCCTTCCAAGCGAATTCGTTATGGTCCTGACTCCTATTCAACTTTGCCAGTTCAAATGAATGCTTCTGGGCGGGACACCACTTCTGTCAATGGAGTGTCCTCTGACCTTCCTGTATTAGATGGTGAGTTGACCCCTGTGGAGCAAATGATTGCTGTAATCGGTGCTTTGCTTGGTGAGGGAGAAAGAGGTGGTGAATCACTTGAAATTCTTATTTCAAATATCCATCCCGATCTGTTGGCTGATATTGTTATAACTAATATGAGGCACTTGCCTAAGATACCCCCACCCTTGACAAGGCTCGGGAATTTTCCAGTTCCACGCCAGATAGGTTCTTTAAGTAGTTCGGCACAAGTTGTTGCAGGCTCCCCAACATCTTCTGTGCAGTCTCCAGTTCTCACTGAACAAGTGCCTTTCTCTTCAGCAACTGTAACCAGTTTAACAGTTTCTGATGCGTCCAATGTAAATAGTCTTCCCCCTGATTCCAAGCGAGATCCGCGAAGGGTAAACTTCAATAAATCTCAAGTCTTCATTTGCTTGTATCTACTGCTATAAATTATTCACTTTACAAGAATTTTAGGATTTTAAATACTTTAAATTAATCTCAGTTGCATTTTCAGGATCCTCGTCGCTTGGATCCGCGAAGTGCAGCAGCTTCTGCTGGACTGGCATCCACACCCATGGAGGATACTACTGCTATACAGTCTGACTTTGATGGCTCAATGTCTTTAAATAAGCTTAATCTGCTCCCCAATGTGACCACTGTCGAAACTCCTTTAGCAACTCCCATGCTCCAAACGGAAAGTGATGAAAAGACTTTTGATAGCCAATTGGTTTCTGGAAGTGGCCAACTAACTCCTAAGGAGGAGGTTCTGGATGGACCTGTTGCAATTGACCCTGCTTCGAAGCTCGGTTTATCTTCCGATCTCACTGATTCTCCCGTGCAAACAGTTGATGAGGACCTGATTGCAACGAAGCTTTCAGATATTGAAGGGAAAGATGAGGATGAGGACCTTGATACCTCATCCTTTTTAGAATCTGATCAGCATTCTCCAGTTCTTTCAAACACATCTGCATCCGAAGATACTTATCAAGATTTTCCTCAGCTTCCCATTTATGTTGAGCTGACCCAAGAACAGGAACAAAGCGTGGGAAAATTAGCAATTGAACGAATTATTGAGTCATACAAGTATTTGCATGGTGCAGATTGCTGTCAGATGCGCTTGGCATTACTTGCTCGATTGGTTGCTCAGGTAGGGATCACTCTTATGATTGCTTGAACTCAAATGAAAATTGGTAATTGTTTTCTTCTCAGAGTAGATTAAATTAATATACTTGTTGAGTGATGAGTTCTTAGCATTACTGCCTTACTTTTTTTGTCTCAATATGAGTGGCTTCAATATCTAAATAAGCACCCACATAAATTTCTTTTCAAGTATTGTCCTAAAACTATTCAACTTCCTGTAACTCTTAAGCCAGTAGACAATGCACTGGAAGATCATCCAAAATTTTCTTTGAACTCTTTCAGCATCAGTTCACCAAGATCTACTCTCTAATTATTGATTTTTGTTTTTGAATTATTGAATTATCATGTGCAGAATTCTGTTAATTGTTTTTTGTTTGGCACCTTTAGCATATTCAGAATTATCTGTAAATGTTTTGATCTCACAGATTGATGCGGATGATGAAATTGTTGTACTGCTGCATAAGCATATCCTTGTGGATTACCAACAGCAAAAGGTATCTATTGCTTGAAATTGCAGGTTCTCTTGTTTGTTTTCCCAATTACTTTCTTGAAGTTTTTTCTCTGGGTAAGACCTGGATGATAGCTGTCATTGTGGGCTAGATGTATGGTATTTGAGATAGTGTGGTAAATTATTTTTAGTAAGTCTAAGTAGTTAGTGATATAATGATGAAAGCAAGCTTTATGTTGGTTCGTTGATTTGAAAAGAAGAGTTGGTTTTGCAAAGTATTCCCGTTGTTAGTCCATCCCATATTGTCTTGGGTGCACAAGAATTTTTCCAAGGATTATGCTTTTGAACTAGGTATGTCTGTATCACTATTTTCAACAGCAGACCATTTTCAACCGATTGTAGATACTGCTCTTCTTCAGTATTACCAGCCATTCACTTTGGTAAAAACAGATTAACTCTTGCTGTTGTGTTGTGGTGGATTTGTTGTCCACTGATTGTACTGGTTTGTTACTATCAAAATTCACTGTCCTGTTAAACAAAACAGATTAACACTGAACAGCTTAGTTTATTATTTAATGTTATTCAGTCTGATTTGTAAGAATTAATTTCAGGGCCATGAGCTAGTATTGCATGTCTTGTACCATCTGCATGCTTTGACGATATCTGATTCAGTTGAAAGCTGTTCATTTGCTACTGCTGTATATGAGAAGTTCCTCTTGGAAGTGGTAGGCACCTTCTTTTCTGTTTGTACCTTGTTTTTATTTTTGTTTCTGTAAGAAGTGGATATATTACGTCTTTCAATGCAGGCTAAGTCTTTGCTGGAGTCCTTTCCAGCCTCAGACAAGTCGTTTAGTAGACTTCTTGGTGAAGTTCCAATTCTGCCCGACTCAACTTTGAAACTATTAGATGATCTATGCAATTCTGATGTTGTTGATAAACATGGAAAAGATATTCGTGATGTTGAGCGTGTCACTCAGGGCCTTGGTGCTGTTTGGAGTTTAATTTTGGGGAGGCCACATTATCGACAAAGCTGCTTAGACATCACTTTGAAGGTAACTTGGGCTGAGCTTTTAACAATCAAATTATTAAATACTTTGATCTATCTGTAGGTAATGGTGATCTGTTGTTGTATATGGTTCTCTCTAACATACAAGGCAATGTAGAAATGCTAAGAATCTCCAAAAAGAACTTCATTTTTGTTGATCCAGGCGTTGAGGAGGAGGAATTGTTCTGCATGTTTACATGAATGGATGTTTAATGGCTATCAAATGAATTTTATGAACCAGATCAAGCATTTCTTGCATTCACAGGGTTTATAAGATCATTATGAGGACTTTAATAAAAGTGAACAGGCTAGATTCTCTGTAGAGCTGACAATGTTGGATGTTTAACAATTTAGCATTCTGCCTAGGAAGGTTTAAAGAGGACAGATTGTAAAAGTGATATTTGCTAGCTGACTGTTATATGCTAGCCTTCTGCTTTGTAAAACCAGCAATGGTAATATTTCTAGGTTCTAGCTAGCCTGCTTGCAGTGTTGAGGGTTATACCAGAGATTAGGGAGTTACGATTGATTCCTGCATTAATCATAATCAGGGAGCTGGTATGGGTACACAACCAATTTTCATTGTGGATCCTTGTCCACTAAAAGAAATGCAAAAACAGTGAGATATTTGGATCCAAAAAATATTTATTTCTCCGTAGCTCCTGTAGAAGAACCAAGTAACGTTTTACAATAAGGTTCTTTGGAGTGTTGTAATTTTGAGCTTAATTCTCACATGGATGTACTACACAAGCTTAATGCATAAATGAGTAAAATTTTCACAGTAATAGGAAATTAGGCAGTCTTGCTTTTAGTCTTATGTAGATGTACCTGTCTGTTGTATGGAAACTATTTCTAGTTATAGTCTGCTTCTTGGGCTATTTAATACATAACTCAAATCTGTGTTTCTTTCATTTTTAAAAATGCATAACCCAAACAAATATTTCCTCATGGCAGTGTGCTGTTCATTCACAAGATGAGATCAGAGCCAAAGCTATCCGGCTGGTATGGGATATTACTGTTCAATAGAATCCCCAAGTCTTGCTAATATACTGATTTTAAGATGTTGGCAGGGCTCCCTTTTTCAATTAAATTGTAGTCTGTCTTGCAAAGCAAGAATTGTGGTCAGTTCTTTTTCTGATACACGGTCTTTTGGTTGTGTTCTATAGGTGGCAAACAAACTTTACCAGTTGAGTTACATATCAGAAATTATTGAGAAATTTGCTACAAATATGTTGCTGTCTGCTGTTGAACAATCTCCATCTGGTACAGAGCATGCACAATTGGGGCCCACTGGGCAAAGAGCAGAACGGATGGTATGCTTCTTTCAGTTGCTGTTACTATTTCCTTTCTTGTCCATGCAATTGCAACCAACCATGAGAATCTTGCATGGTGAAGATAATTTTTTTTTTTCCTTTTCATCTAGTGGGCCATGATTCATTAGGAAATGCCAGGAGCAATATAGCAGTAACAGCTTATCAATTGGATAGATCGTGAGAGTTTTGCATTTGAAAGTCCTTTGATGTTCTCAGCTTAAATCTTTTATGATTTTGACAGCTGATATGCCGAAATTTCTGAGTTGTCTTCTCTCAAATTCTATGGCTTTGTTTTCTAAGACTAATGGCATCTTTGTAACTCATTTGTATGGCATTCTTGACATAGTAACTTCAGGTCTTCTCCTGATTATACTTGTTAGTTGATGGCTGCTTTTATTATCCCTATAGTTTACGGAGATTCCCTTACTAAATGTCTACCTTTTAAGTTACCCTTTTGAATTAGTTGAGATTAGCATCTACAGTATTTTATGGGGGATAGCTTCTGCATTTAACATCTACTTTAATCTCATCTCTTCCTCCTTTGCAATCATTTTCAGCTCGAAAGTCAAGAAACATCTATTAGTGATTTTGAAGTTTCGGAGTCTGGGAATTCTGAAAATGATTCCTCAAGAAAGGACCAAGCACTATCAACCATGTCATTTCCTGAAGTTCAACGACTCATTTCTTTGTTTTTTGCTTTATGTATAAAGGTTTGCCTTTGATTTCTCATGACTGGTAATTAATTAGCAACTTGTCATAATTGGTTTTTTTTTTCAGGCGACACTAACTTAGGTTCTTTTTATTTTATTTTTTATACTTGCAGAAACCTATTCTTATTCAACTTGTATTTAATACTTATGGACATGCCCCGAAAGCTGTAAAGCAGGTGAAACTTTCGTTGATTCTGTTGACATATATATTTGTAGTAATTGATAGCATGTTAGATGAGTTGTTATGTTTTGTCTATTATGGTATCTTTCCATGTAAGCGGACTACTTAATGCATGAACTCTCTGATGGCGCTGCAAATTGTGAGCCACATTTTCTTCCTGGGAGGTTATCATGTAAAAAGAGTGTCTACCATACTGAAATAAGTGTGACAGTCATTCAAACTAGAACCTGTCATTGAATTTAGTGTCTTTGTGCTGGTTTGGGTCATTATATTTCAATTGTCCTTGTAGTCAGGCTGGTTTGAGTTGGACCGTCAGGTAAACCAACTCTGCATGTGATGTATATATGACTGAAATGATCATTCAAAAGCTTAAGTTGATAGAATTCTGGCCCAACAATGTTGCCCTAAGCTGACACAAGGACGCAACATTGCCATTCCTTACATATTACAGACTTACATCAGATTCAGTTGAGTCTTATGTTAATTAACAGAAGCAGATCTATACATTGTAATAATGGTTTAGTTTGATTTCTAGGTTAAAAAATTAAATCAGTTGTGCAGTACATATATCAGTGTTTGGACTAGATTTGTTCTTGTGTTGATCCTCTAAGGTTGTCAATCATTTTTAGGTGAACATCCCATGCCACTAAGGTTAGACAATCAATGTTCAGGTTATACAATCATTGCTCCTGCGCCTGCCCTTCCAATTATTGGGAGCTATAAACAATTCAGTACTGTCTTGTACTAAATGCAAACCAATATATACTGGGGTGTATTCCTGTGATTTTGGGTTTTCCTTTGCTAAATTTCCTGAGCTCATGCTAAATTTCCTTTTTAGATTTCCAAGTGCTTGCATATTGTAGATGAAATTATATCCCATGACAATATGCCTCATGTGAGAAATGATTTTCCATGCTACTGTTTCCTAATCATATGTAAGTGCTAATGGCATGCATTTAAATCCTTTGTTTACCTTTGAAATGATGCAGGCTTTTCATCGCCATATTCCCATTCTTATAAGGGCCTTAGGGTCATCTTATTCCGAATTGTTAAATATTATATCTGATCCACCACAAGGAAGTGAGAATCTTTTGATGCTGGTGAGTGCTGTATTTCCTGTTTTATTTCAAGTGTTTTTAATTTTGAATCTATACCCACATATAATGCTTATGGTTTTTTATGTTTTGTTTTGTTTTTTTCTTAATATGGCAAGGTTCTGCAAATATTGACCCAGGAGACATCACCTTCGTCTGATCTGATAGCCACCGTTAAGCATTTGTATGAAACTAAATTAAAGGTTTTCCAAATAACTAAAGCTTCTTCTTTTGATCAGTAGTTACATCTATTTTTTATTACCATTTTTATGATTAAACCTGAGTTGGATATTATTGGCTGTAGGATGTCACAATTCTCATTCCAATGCTGTCTGCACTTTCTAAAAATGAGGTTTGTTTCTCCTCCTCTAGTACTCCTCAAACGATATGTAGTGTTCTTGTTTTAACACTGTTCCCAAAAATTAAGCTGTTTCAACTGGGGAACATTTTGTGTTTTAGTATGTTTGTATTGTATGAAACTATCCTAAACCCCAACACAATGGACAACCCTTTAACTTATTGTGTCCAAATATATGCCCAGACTCATTCATTGATTAATGTTTTACCTTTTCTTTTTAACAAAGTATGAAGAAATTACGAAGTAACCAACCTGAACGTGAAGAAAACATTTTAACACCATAGAAACTTATGCATAACACATCACACTACAGAACATGTTACAATAGAGATTAAGCTTTCTCCATCATGTTGTATGCATGCTTAAAAAGATAATTACATTGCATAATATTAAAAGTTAGTTAAGAAACATGAATTAGATAAAGTAAAAGAAAAAACTTTATTAATATAAAAAGTGGTACATATTATCTTCATTATGATTTCAACCTTAGTTATGCGCTCGTGGCACAAGCGAGAGGAAAATGCATGTTACTAAGATCTGAAGTATAAAAAAAACAGAAACGAATTCCAATTTTGTTTTGATTCATGAGAAGCTAGTTTTATTATTGTGTTATAATTTTCCTTTCTTTAGCACGGTTTATTAGTCCATGAAATGGTATCGCACATTTTGCATTAAATAAAAAAGGGTAACATCAGTACTGAAATTTTTTATGCTGTTATGTTAGTTTCATATAGATGTATCCTTATGGCTGTGTAATCATTTAATGGGACCAGGTTTTACCTATATTCCCTCGGCTTGTTGCTCTTCCATTAGAAAAATTCCAGACAGCACTTGCTCACATACTACAGGTACATGCAGTTTTCAGTGTCTGATTTCACACAAATGCTAAGTGCGCAGTGTGTGTGTGTGTGTGCGCGTGTGTGTGTGGTGTATTTATATACGGATGTTTAACACTTTTTGTTTTTATTAATGTTAACACTGTTTTATGTATCCTTGATATGGACACATACAACTATATATAAAAAATTGATTTCCCTTCACATTTCAGATTATTTTTTATTTTTTATTTTTTATTTAAATACATCACATTCAGATGTTATAAAGGAAAAACAGACTTAAGTTTTTTATCTTATGAATTTGAGATTTGCAAAGGATACAAGGTGTATATAAATATGTAGGATGTTGAGAAATTCTGAAGTAAAGCTATTCAAACAAAGGGTAGAATCATATACTCTTGACTTCGTGAACTGCTGAAGTACTTGTATTTGTAGTTACTAAGTTTATATCCTATCGATTGCAGGGCTCAGCTCATACAGGTCCAGCTTTAACACCCGCGGAAGTTTTGGTTTCCATCCATGGAATTGTTCCTGAGAAAGATGGTCTCGCACTTAAGAAGGCACGCACTTATTGATTATTTTCCGTTCAATAAACTGTTGTAGAGTAGACAGTTGGATGATCTATGAACTACCACTTATTTGCTTACAATTCGCCATCTGGTCCTATCTTCTATCCAATGTTTCACAAGTAGTTGTGTACCCAAAATTCACATAATATAATGGTTATTGTCATTCGGTAGTACGTTTTGATCAATTTGGACGAAAATACAGGCCTTGATCAATTTGAAGTTTCCCACATTCCAACCTTAGGAAAATAGCTCTGCCCAAAGATAGGTTTATGTTGTACTTTATATATTAATCTTCTATGCAATGTATATCGGGGATGTACTTTTTGTAATAAGTACAACTCGGATGGAATAAAGCTCAAACAAATTGGGATGGATCGGATTGAGTTTGAACTAATCTTGAGTTTTACAATTAACTCTGACGAAGGCACATCCCTTCAATTTGTCTTGCCAAGGTGCATCCCACTGGCAGGGTTTAATTTTCTGCCTTGTCAATTCAATAATAAATATTATTATTATTGTGGCACATATCTCATTGTACTTCTACACAACTCAATGAAGCCTCCCTTTTTAATTTTTTGATGTACTTTACCTGACAATACTTTATATCGCCTTTTTTGGTGGCTATGCCATTATTTGATGGTGATAGTATGGTTGCTCCTTTTGTATCATGCGCCTTGTATCATTATTAACAGTTTTGTATGCTTGTCTTTTTTTGCAGATAACAGATGCTTGCTCAGCTTGTTTCGAGCAACGCACAGTTTTCACACAGCAAGTCTTGGCAAAGGCCCTGAATCAGATGGTATGCATATATCATCTGTCAATATTTGTCCTTCATGTAGTATTTAGTTAACTGATTTGTTTTTCAGGTTGATCAAACTCCTCTTCCTCTTCTCTTTATGCGGACAGTTATTCAGGCAATTGATGCTTTTCCTTCACTGGTAACTTTCTTTCCTTCATTTTCCTTTTCATTTTTTTCTTTTTTTCTTTTTTACGTTATTGTCCTGATTTCCATATTTATGTAAATACACGGTTTCATGCCTTTGTTCTATTCAGGTTGATTTTGTAATGGAAATACTTTCCAAACTTGTGAGTAAACAGGTATGTGTACTGGGGGGTTAGAATTACCATTATGCATCTGTGTTATTTTGGCTTGTATGTGATCTTTCAGGTTGATGTGTCAGTACTCGTAATTAGCATGGCTAGGGGACAACTGATATTTTATATGCAATCTTGACTGCAGGTGTGGAGAATGCCAAAACTGTGGGTTGGCTTCTTGAAATGTGCGTCTCAGACACAGCCACATTCTTTCCGTGTATTGTTACAGGTATCACATTGTCTATTTATATGGAGAACTTTCCCTTGCTGTCTATTGGTGATTTTATGGAGAATTTTCCCTTGCTGTCTATCACATTGTCTATTTATATGGAGAACTTTCCCTTGCTGTCTATTGGTGATTTTAGTCACAGCTTTCTTTGCCTATTTTTTCCTTGCAGTTACCACCCCCACAACTTGAAAGTGCTTTGAACAAATATGCGAACCTCAGAGGTCCCATTGCTGCTTATGCTAGCCAGCCTAGTGTAAAAGCTTCACTCCCTAGGTATTGTGCAATCTGATTGACCACCCACTTTATCCCGTGGAGATTGTTTTCAATTTTTTTTTAGGCTACTATAGATAAAACTTGAAAGAGCATGGTCTATGTTTTTTCATTGAAACCCAACCCCTTTGTCTGACATGTCCAGTCTATACAAATTGTCGGAAGTGAAGTTTGACTATGAAACTGTGAAACATCTGTTTGACTTTAATATTTGCAATTGCTTCAGTGATTCATAATGCATTCGTAGGCTTCTGAGTTATTATTTTGATTGAACAGATTTATAGTGTTTTTCTTCTTGAGAAGAACATTCTAGACTGTAGGAATTAGCTCCTTTTTTTTTCCTTCCCCCTTTGACTTTAACTGCAGTATTATTCCGGTGTTTACCATAATTGTTGTTTAGTCCGTTCTCTATTTTGCTTTTCCATATACACTGGGGATGGCAGTTTCTTTCTTCTTTTAAAGCTTATTGCATGTGTTTTGGCAGACCAACACTTGCAATTCTTGGTCTCGCAAATGAAACACATTTACAGCAACCGCATTTGCCATCATCGTTCCACCCTACAGACACAAATTCATCAGTTCATGGAGCAACTCCGACGTGATAAATAATAGCATTCGGACTCTGGGAATTGACCAGCTATGTATAGTATAGATCGGGACATCCGATAATTAGAGAGCCATAATTGTGCAAATGGCCACACACATCGCAGCTTATCGCTTGGGGCTGTTGTTTGGTAACCTAGGATAAGTTTCAGTCCGACTGCAGATGGAACTATCAATTCTTCAGAAATTGCGAGTCATGCAAAAAAGAAAAAAGAACAAAAAAAGAGAGGAATTGCCATTGAAGAGATGCATCCTAACCACTCATCTACTGCTCTGTGAAATGTACCATAATTGATTTTTCAAAATCATTTGTATTTGTATTTTGTCCTTGTAAATTTTGGTTCTTCCAAGTTCCAATCTAATCTGAGGGCAGGTGTAGTTAACAGTTTTGTTTTGGGTGGTTAGCTGCTGAAAGCAAGGTCCAGCTCATTAACAGGTCCCTGTAAATTATAGTTGAATTTTCCTCAAGCTTTTTAGTTCATATTTCTTTTGATTTCTTTGTCGTTTCTTTTCCCAATCATAATTATTTCCATAAGACGCGCACTGAAAATGGATTAAGCAATGCAAGGAATGATTTAGCCTCCTCACTAAAAAATTTCACCTTCTTCCTAGCACCACTAATAAGATTAATATTTTTTTGTTTCGAAGAGAGGATATCTTGCTTATCCTCTAATCCAAAGCTGATATGGGCTAGTTTGCGTATCCCCTTCCCTTTCTCTCTATTTCTCTTTCTTTCTCCCTCTTTCCTTCCTCATTGGACCCTCTTGTTGGCCGGAGACCTTGTCATCCACAGTGGATGTTGGTGATGACTGGCGGATCTAGTAAGGCGTAAGGAGGTGCAGCTGCACCTTTTCTCGTCGGAAAAAACATTGTAGGTGCTTCAAATTGCCCATTTGCTCAACTGGTGTACAGATTACCTTATTTCCATTTCGAACATTTAAGTAAATGTCTTTGTCCTTTTACTTTTATTTATTTTTATATTACTTCATTTACTTAAGTTTACAATGTAAATAAGGAAATACTCCCCATTTAGATTCAAATAAAAATACTAGAAAATCAAATTCCCACCAAATCAAAATATGAAAATTCGGTTTTAGTGCAAAATACGATTTATGCTAAAAATGGTGGCTCATTAAGTCAATATATACTTCATACTAAAATCCCATAAAATCAAGTTTTCTTATTTGATGTGTAAGGAATAAAAGCCACCAAAAATTATCTTGAGAAAATGATTATTCCGAAAAATCATTTTTCATACTTAGTTATTATTGCACCTCCGCTAAAAAATTTCTGGGTCTGCCAACGAGAGGGAGAAAGAGGGGAGTAGAGAAAGAAATGGAGAGAGATCGAGAGAGAGGACGGAGGTCGAGCTTGTTCTCTATAAGGTTGTTTTGTGTATGGTGAAGATTCATTAATTGCAACTAGGTGGTCTAGGAAAGGCACCTAATGAGAATAAAATAGGTAAGTTAGACATAGCTCAATTAGTTGAGTTCTTCCACATCCCTCCATGTGTTAGTTTGTATGTTAAAAAAAATAATAATAAAACTCAAGTCACAAAAAGTATTCTTTTTACTAATATTACCATTAGAAAGTGGCTATTTTACAGTCGAATTAAAATGAATTAAACTTTGATTTGTTTTATTAATTATTTCTTGATTTGCTTCATTATCGTTAATGCATTTATTAAAAAAATTTACTTCAAGAAAAAATTGTGTATTAATCATTTTATCATTCATGCGTGCTTAACCATCAATCAAATTTGATCGTGAAAGAGAACTTTTCCTTTTTCTTAAAGAAAAATAATGCATAGTACCTGTATACGTGTCTATCACACTCAGGACACGACCTGTTTCATGTTTGTCTTAATCGTGTTTGGTTTGCGCTGTGTTTATCTTGAACATTTCACAAATTTAATTTAATTCAAAGAGACCATGTGATTAATTTTTTTTTCAATTGTGAGCAGAATGTATTAAAGATGTTGACTATGTAAGACCCGGACTTGTTCTCGTTCGTACTTCACTTTTTTTTTTAAATGACCGGAAGCAAGAAGGTTAGGTTGATTCATTCAACCCATCAACTTCAAATGATAATTGTGTTCCCATACGAAGTAACAAACAAAATGCTAGAGTTGAATTTTAGATCCCAACAGGAAGGAGAATGCCAAAAGCAGAAAGGTTTTTACTTGAATATGTGAACCTATTTTAGGACAAGCCCTTTTGCTTGATTGGGTACAATACAAGTATGGGATCCATAACAAACCTAACCCCTTACCCTATTTTGGTGGGGTGTACGAACTGTTCTGAATATTAAGCAATTTGAAAAGAAGAAAGAAACGATATCAAACACCAAGAAATCTACAACAAAAACGAAATTTCGTTTCTGTAAAAGAATATCATGCAGGAAAAAAAAATCTACAAACAAAAACCGTAAATCTTCTGTTTGTTTGTCGTTGCCAGTCAGGTTCTACTAGGCTGCTTAAATGCTTGGATTGTACCAAAATCAAGCAATGATCCATTCAGGGGCAGAGAACCACCAACATGAAATTCGAGAACTGTCACAAAAATGTAATTATATTAGATCATTTATTCTACAAGGTTAAATGGTGTTTGTGTCAGTAAAGATAAAACTACCATATGAACCTTTTAATTGATTGTGTTTACTGATAATTACTTGCATACATATGGTATAAGGGAGTCTGAGCATGAGGTACATTATTTCAAAATTCAATTTTGAATTCTAGAGAATCAAAATTTCATACCTTTCTCCCGCTATTGGAATCAAACTTGCACGGTTAGTGAGTTCTATCATTTAATGGGGAGAACGATATCTAGGTTCTTCTCAAGTTGCCAGCCTTTGGGATAAACAAGACTATGAGCTTGCAAATGCAGATGCCAGTTCATTACTTTTGAACAACCAGTTGGCATACCTTCCATTTGTCTTTCATCTTCCACAACTTGTTCTATAAAAGTGGTTTCCTGAAGATGAAAAGGGAGAGCAATGTCAGTGCATGAAAAATAATTGAGAAGCAAGAAAAATTAAGATGATATCGCAAATGACTCAAACAAATGGGATGATATGACCCGTACTTGGAAACCCTCCTTCACTGTGTCTAATTGTCGAATTGGAACATAAGTGGGGCGGTGCCATCTCTTTGGATCCCACAATATTGTGCTATTAAAAGCAAATCCGGACATATCAACATGAAACCTACGGAGTCTCTTGCTTTTCTCATTGGTGTGCCATCCAATTACTTGGGTCCCATTGCATACTGGACCTTCTAATATAGCCTTGTTTTTGCTTTGTGCTAACATAGCAACTGGCCAAGTTCCGAAACGGCTTCAAAACAGATCAAAGCATGAATTAGCTGTAGAGTTTTTTCTTTCTTTTTTCAAAAGGCAGGCATGGCAGCATAAATTCATCAAGATTGAAGTTGGCATTTGTAACATTCTGCAAACACGTTCAGACACTAACAGCACATAGAGAAGCCAACTTGTAGAAACGAAATGGTGCTCATGAAAACCAATATGTGACGGTTTCTCAAAGAGACAGAAGTAACTCAGTAATTGTTGTTGTATTCACTCTCCTTTGAACAGAATGGTCCAAAGAGGCAACTCTCTTTACTTTTCCCATCTTTCAACCAAGGCGGGCTTAGAGAAAATTTGTGGGCTTTCTTTACTCGCCTATTAAAATCATGTGATATACAAAACTACATTCACATCTCTCAAGCTAAACAATTTTTTTTCATGAACCAGGGGGAGGAACCCCAAACAAACAACAACCTACTCTAGCTAAACAATTTAATTTAGTGAAAGAGATCAAAATATGGTACAAGAAGGATAAGAAGAAAAAAGGGGAAGGGCCTTGGATAAAAATCATAAAATTGACCAAAGCAAGAACACACAATCATAAAAATCCACTACCTAAACGATCATAGTACTGGTAAATTGTACATGTTCGTTTGTAGATATGAAGAAATGTGGGAAGCTATATGAAATCTATCAACTAAAGCAAATTCTAACAAAATGAAGTTTAGTGAAGGGAAAGAGTAGCACCAGCTACCATTCTTCAGTACAAAAATATTCGAACCAGAGCTGCAAGAAAGCCATGAAATAGAAAGAAAAAAAAAAGACCCAAGTAGCTCCAATTGCTAAAATTGCAATAACAGACCAATTTAACAGAGAAACCAGGAAAACCACCATTCCAAAACAAGCAAGTGAAGCAAACACAAACACCAACAGAAGCAAAAGTGATTAAAATGAGTGAAATGAGCTCAATTTTGAAGATATCTACCTAATGTCTCTCAAGCGATCAAACAAGTCGAGCGAGTATATATTGTCATCATCAGCAAAGTACACAATGCCATCAAGTGTATGCCTTTCAATGTGCTCCAACGCCGTGTTCCTCTGATACACGCCTCGGTCCTTCGCGCTCGTCAAGTTGTTGCTACACACCAAATGCCTATACATCACGCTGCTCTTCCTCAAAATCTCGGCGGTCTCAAACGACGCCGCTTTGTTCTCTACCACAATCCAAAGCAGCGGCGGAGGTACAAGCCTCAGCAGCTGCCCCAACCTGTTCAGGAAATAGGCCTGCAGAGCGCGGTTGTACGTCGGCGTCACAATAATCAGCTGCTTCCTCGGCACCAACTCCCCTCTACTCTCCACCACGCCGAGGCTCACGTCGACGACGAGATCCTCCCTCCGTTTTACGACGCGATCCGTGTTGTCGTTGTCGAACTGCACATTAACGTGCGAAGGCTTGATGTCGAAATTGAAGCTCTGGCCTCGAATCTCTTCATCGTCGTCCACGTGGCCGAACGGCAACAGACCGAGCAAAAACCCTAAGAAGAAGAAGAGCAAGCACCTGTAGAACACTCGACGCCATTGCTGGCCTTTGCGATTAGGTCGGTGGAAAAGAACTCCGGCGACAAAGCGCCGGATGGTGACAGCGAAGGCGAGAATCGCCGACGGAAAAGGCGGTGAATATCTGGAGCTGGACAGAAGCTTCGGCGACGGCGATTGTACCGAAAATGGAGACCCGACGCCGTTCACGTACGGCCGGTCTCTGAACGCCGGCGATAGAGTTCGCCGGATCGACGCCATTGATCGATCTCCGACAAAAAAACCCTCAGAGGCGTAACATGGTCGAAATCCAAATCCCTCTCTCAAATCCACTAAATCAGATTCAAAACTCCAAAATATTAAAAAATAATAAAAACAAAATTAGAAAAAAAAAAGTTTGGGGAAAATGAAGTCGGGTCGGGCTTGGAAATGGAAATGGTAATCGGGTCTGGTGCGGTGGACTGAGAAGATTGTAGGGATAGTAGAATTTGTAGGCTTTGAAAACAAAAATTGCAGAAACAGAGGGATATGTGGGTTTGGTTAAGCACTTTGAGCAGCAGCAGCGGAGTTGGGTTTGGGTGGGTCTTTTTTACCGCGGACGGGTTTGTGTGTTGGCGCGTTTTGATTGGCGGAGGAGGGAGGAGCTCCGTTTCTTTATTTTAAGCTACGTGTGGTGCGGCCATTGAGCAGTCAACACGTACCCAGCTGTGGTCAAAGGTGTACGCACTTGTGTATATACCTTTTAATCTGAACGCTGTCGGAGAGAGGCTGTAATGATGTGGTAATTATTGCGTATGTTTGGGTTCTGATGGTTTTTTAGTATATCTGGAGTAACTAACTTTCCAATTTTTCCATGAGAATTTTCTTTCCTTGGAAGGTGATTTGAGAGCTTCCTTAGAGAAAACTACATGTTCGATTTCTTGATTTGAGAGCTTCATAAGAAGCCAAAGCCAGACAGAGCAAGCATAATCATCAATATCAGTATCAAAAAGGACTCCTAGCAATCCTTTTTTTTTTTTTTAAGAGATATGGGGTAAAACCCCCCAAATCTAAAAAGAAAACCATTGGGTTGAAGGGTTTTCTGTGTTTTGGAGGGATAAAAGGTTCGAGATGGAAGCTTATCATTTCATTGGCTCTCTCTTACTCTCACTTTTCGCTTTCTCTTAATACTTGGTAAGAGTGTCATATGTGCACTATAGATGTGGACATTCATATTAGCCACATGATTTATCTAAATAGTAATTTCATTTAAGTTTAATGAAATAATCATGTGACTAATATAAAAACAGTGCTGTTATTTTCACCCACCTGTCCTATTTTCTCACCCATCTAATCTTATAAATTTTAAAGACCAATTTACCCCTTTATAAAATGACTTCTAAGGACTCGGGGGAAAATCATTAAAACCAATTAAAAAACATAAGAAAATAATTGTAAAAAAAAAAAACTAAAAAGATTTTTAACAAATATCAAACCTCACAACACGCACACCCCACCCTTCTCCCTCTTCCTCCACCGCACGATAGCCATCTCCCCCACTTCCCCAAGCACCCATCTCTGTACTATACCCAGCACAATCCATTCCCCCCTCGGTTCTCTCTGTGGGAATTAAGTGCTTCCGTGATTCGAACTAGAAGAACCATATGAATATTGGGAAACCGGAGCTTTACCCACTGACAATAACATAGCTTTCATTCCACTCATATCCTCAACTTTGCCCAGAATCATATATTCCGTTACCCAAACCCATCAACTTGGTTCTTCATGGTCAACATTGATGAGAATTTCAGCTGCCTCCAAATCACTTCCTAAAAAGCAAACATGTATTTTAAACAAAGCCCAATGCTTTAATGATTATATGGGCAAAATTAAAACAATTAAAATACCTGTGGCCACCTTGAAAGGAAATTGATTTTAGATTCCTGTTGCAATGGTGTAGAGGCTTGGGTTTTTGGGGATGAATCTGGGCAGTGCGGTGGGGCTAGGGATTGGGGTTGGGGAAAGGGTGCGGATGGGTTTTTGTTTTAAAAAATTTCTTATTTTTTAATTGAGTTTTATAAATTATATGAATAATTTATTACACCTAAACATAAGAACAAGCAAAAATATGGAATTGACTTTTAATATTATAATTAAAGGGTATTTTAGGAATAATGATGGGTAGAAAGATAAGATTATGTTTTTTAAAATTTATATAGTGGGTGGGAAGATAAAGTAGGTAGGAAAATAGGACAGGTTAGTGGAAATAACAGCACTCTATAAAAATCCACATCCTCTAGAATTTCGCTTTGAGGGAATATGACTATCAAAATCTAATTTTATTGTCCATCAATCTAACAACTGAAAAATGGGTTAGGCCGAAGTTCACACAAGCCCATTCCAACTTAGAAATTTTGCCCTAGCCTGGAGCCCACTTCAGCCTACACATATCTGTCCTTGGGTATGGGGAAAGAGGATATTCACATAAACCCAAAAAACCCTAGTTAGATTAACCATGCCCAGAAATCAACCAATTCCTTTTTCTTAATTTTTTTAAAGAGATATCAGGGAAAACCTCCTAGATCCAAAAAGAAAACCAATGGGTTGAAGGGGTTTCTAGGTTTTGAAGGGATAAGAGGGTTCAAGAGAAATACAAAGCTTATCATTTCATTGGCTCTCTCTTATTCTCACTTTTTGCTTTCTCTTAATACTCGGTGAGGGTGTCATATATGGACCATAGATGTGGACCTTCATATTAGCCACATGATTTATCTGAATAGTAACTTCATTTAAGTTTAACGAAATAACCATGTGGCAAATATGAAGGTCCACATAAGGAGTATATATGGCACATCTTACTATAAAATTTCACTTTGAGGGAATATGAGTGTCAAAATCTAATTTTATTGTCCATCTAGCTCCCAACTGAAACATGGGTTAGGCCAAAGTTCACACAAGCCCATTCCAGCTCTAACATCTAAAATTCTTAACCCATAGCATAGCCCATAGTTTCAACTTACGAGTGGGCCAAACTGCCACTGGGCTTGTGAGTATCCTTATTTCACATATAAATTTTCATATTCTATCCCACTATTCTTCAACACAACGAATTCTCTTGCTGCAAAGTTATTTCGTTCATGCCTGTTTGAGTAGGTATGAGTACAACCATGCTACAAAATCAAGAATTTTAAGAGACGGGAACTTATAACTTCGATCCTAAAAATTATCTGACACCTAGGGTAAGAGTTCAATTATCACCCACTCTCTTGTCCCAAAGAAAAAGGCTGACAGAGAGAGAGGAGGAAGCAGAAGTGCCTCGGTGCATGCCTCTATGTTCCCTCCTCTCTTCTCGTCTTTTTCTTTTCTATTTGTTTTTTTCTTTTGGATTAGTGAATAAAAATCCCTTGTGATGACTTCGTCAGAGCCATTCCCAGATATGAGTTCCCACACATAAACTAGTTTTGGCTAATTCCCTCATTCCAATTATTAATTGGTGTCTTTTGGCATGGCATGAAGCATTTGTTGTCATTTAGTAAGTGTTTGCAACTTTATTTCCTCCTATACCCCTTGAAAAGTCAGAATGAGCATCTTTTTGTACTGTTTTTGGCTAATTTCCCTCATTCCAATTCTATAATTGGCAGTACAAATGCCCAAATATATGCCCTTGTTCATCACATAAACAAACAAAAATGTGATTTTCAAAATGCATGCGATGATCGTCACATTTTCCTCTTGTTATTCAACCGTGACCAACTGATCGTACAGATATTTATGTTCTTGGCTTCTAACATTCAAACTCTCTCAATTTTGCTACACCACTGCCAATGAGGTATGCTTCCGTGTGAAAAATAGTCAGGACCAATTCATGTCATTTTCTATAACTTGTGCATGCCCAACATTGTTAGCGTTTTTGAACAAACAATATATATGACTAAGATTTGTGCTTTGACTCGTGCACTAGAAACTAGGGTTTGACCACAAAAGAATTACAAAGCATGTTTTTTTTTTAAAACTACTCTTTGCCTCCACTCCATAGAGTTCATAGCTTCTTGGACTTCTTTCCCACCTCCCCCCTCTCACTTCCCGATTAGTCGTTGTTCAATTAAGAATTACATACCAATTTTAATTGGAGGAGAGGCCCAACTAACCCTAATAGTCAAACCGCAAAAACATTAACATAAATGGGTAAAAAACACAAATGTCAACCCCACTATTAAGTTGGAGAGAGAGAGAGTGGCATCTATTATTTGCTTCCCTTTCATTTCTTTTTTTGGTCAAGTTCCCTTTCATTTCAGATATCAAAGATACTTTCCAATCTTGAAGCATTATGAGGCATTTGGTTGAGCTGCTTTTTGTAGCCCCCTATCATCCACGTGTTGTGCATCAAAGCCACAGTGATGTTGTGTGTCCTCCCATTCATGCGTTTATATATATATATAGAAAGGAAAAATAAATGGGAAAAGAAAAAAGAGGTTTGTTGTATTTGATTACTTGTTCACATTTTGATCAATATTTTTATTTATTTTTGGTAATATTTCACCGAGTTTGGTGGTTTGATTTGTACTGAATTGTAGTTAAATTCAAACTAATTTTTATGAGTCTTATTATTCAAAAAGAGACTTGTAAAAACATAATATATTAGACTATTCTCTAATTTGATAAATTCAAAACCCCTCGTTTTAATTGAAATAATCAAACTCAGACTAATACGATCTATCAAACTTGACCTTATTACGTCTAATCGGGAATAGTGGGAAGGAGAAGTGCGTGGCTCATCTTCTATCACAACTAAACTTCTTATCACCGTTTTATAAATTGACATGATATTATAAAATGGTGTGCTATAGTGAGAAACACAAAGTGGGCCAACAAAGACCAACAATTTTTGGGAGTTTATTGAAACATTCCAAGATGATGGGTCGGTTCTTATCTGGAGAAACTGAAAACATAATCATCTATAAGAGACAAAGGAGAAAGAGCCTCCCCACCCACCCCTTATTTTATTTTCAAACTTCGATGGTCCTGTAGCTCACGTTGCCCTACAAACGACTGTTTGTTCCCTTTCAGTGTACCATGCCCCACTATAAAATAAAAAAACCCTACAACGTGTAGGCCCCTTACTGGATGTTTTAGTGAAAATAATAATAGATAAAAGAAGGTGAGAGAGAGAGAGAGAGAGAGAGAGAGAGAGAGTTAAAATGGTCCATGCAAAGCAGAGCACCATGCAGGGGACCCCTATGGAAAATCCATTACGGCACTGCAGTCTGTTCTTGAAAGAAACACGATTGGCATCTTTGAATGTTGCACGATCGAAGTTTTTTGGATTTTTATATATTGAGTAGGGTGCTTCTGGTCAGCACGGCAATGCTATATATTATGGTATAGTCTGTCGAAAGCTATATAGGGTTTGTGCTTGTGGGTACAGCAAGAGAGTGGGGAGTGCACGGTTGGAGCTCCCATGGCTTTTCCCTTTATGCATTATATAATTTTTCACTTTTCAAACATATATATATAGATTTTCTCTTATGATGATATTTGGATGTTATTACCATACCGAATATCATGTATTTTCTACTACTCCTCCTTGTTTTCTTTCTTATTTATAATAACGTCCGCATGATAATAACATCCGAACGTCCACATGGTTATATACATATCCATTTCATGAACATGAAATTCTATACAGATATCACAACCTACTAATGTACAATTAGGGGTTAAGTAATGAAATACTTAAGCTATACATACATACATTTGAATGCATTTATGCTTGTGCATGTGGTCTTTTTCTTTCCTTCTTCTTTCATATATGTGTACATTAGAAAATGAGGATTCAAACATCATATATGCTTGTGCATGTGGTCTTTTAACTACTAAAGTTATAAGCCCTCGCTATAAGATTGCGCATATGGAGAGATATTATAAAGAGACGAGGAAATACACAAGAGACTTGGAAGAATTGTAAAGTACCAAAACTAAAGACCAAAAGAGGCCATTATGTAAATGATAAGAGTATAGGATGATCCGTGAGAGCATTTTCACCCATTTGTCATGACAAAAGGTAAGGGGAGGTAAGGGTTGTTACTATTCACATGAATAATGTCTGCCCTAGCAATTTTTTTGTTAATTTTCCACCCCTTGCTATGGCAACACAAGGACAACCACTATTTTACATGAGATATACAGAGATGAATTTGTATAGAGTTTTAGTGTGGGAAGTGACGAATATGGCTAGGTATTTATAGTATAAAAAAATTATGATTTTTTTTTTCAATCTTTATTTTTATTTAAATTAACTGCTGACGTCACAATGACATCAACATTAAGTCATATTGTTAAGGTAGTAGCTCAGACAAGTCTTGTCTTGGGTCTTGTCCAAACTTGTGAAACCCAGCGCTTGCCTTGAAAAGCCTTGGTCACTGAAAAAGAGATTGGGGGCCTAGGGGGCCTCTTGCCCGGGCTAGGCCCTCTCGCTGGAACTGCTCTAAGGCGTTATGTATCTTTGACAAACCAATACTTTTTTTTTTGGTCAATGACAAACTAGTACTGAATTAGTTCTTTTCTTTTTGTTGTGTATTGACAAGTGGTAGTTCTTTGTTGGATGTTTGGATATTGGGCTCCACCTAGTTGTGTCTACATCGAGCATGTTTCGAAGGGTACAAGTCCTATGTCAGTCCAATTATATGTCATGTAATGGTTTCAGTCGTAAAGGTATTAGAGTATATGGATACCATGAATATAATGTTTAGAGTCGTCTAATTATACTCCAGCAAATAGATGACTACACTACAATATTGTATTTCATAAACGCTTATATTTTCTAAAAGTTCTTATAAAATTAATATTGTTTTTTTTATAAGTTTGACTTACAATGTTGGTTCATTCTTTAATGGTCATCAATGTCGGACTTGAACCTCCTCTCGCCGGAAAAGTTATTGAAGAAGCTAGAAATTGCCCCTCAGCTGGTGTGCCGAACCCGGGCAAGAGGCTCTCTGTATTTTTATTTTTCTGATTTGGCTCTCTGTATTTGTATGATCAATAGCAAGTTTAAGCAAGAAAATGTTGTGCAACGCACGACTCGAGGTATGATTAATTATGATTTATTTATTTAATTGATAATTTGATATGCATTTTGATTAGATTAATTGGTATTGATTTTGGTTAGATTAAGAGCATTTGAAATATATATGTATTTTTAGAGCTTTTAGCCTTTTAAATATTGTACTTCCGTTGAAAAATTTCTGAATCCGCCACTGATGATCACTATTAGAAACACGAGAATAAACCACTATATTGCCACATGTTCATTACAACAAAGGGCACATATTCAAAGTGGCCACAGTGAAATGAATACGAATGAGTCACGGATCACATCATTGTGTCAATTAGTAGGAAATAGAGGTTTTTTGGGTCAATATTGATCCTCATTTTCTCACTCCTTATACGTTTGTCTTCCTCAATCCATCTATTTATCACAAAGATGTAAATTGCGAACTCATTTCCAAACAAATTAAACACTTGAGCTTAGTGGTTTTGTAACCAGAATTAAGGGTAAAACCCATGTAATAAAGTAAGCCAGTAATTTTACTCTAACAAAAAAAAGATGGAGCTAAAAAAAACAAAACAAAACAAAAACAAAGACAATGACATTGACAATGAATGCAAGTACAGGGTAAAAGTTGCTGCGGCTACAAAGCCAATGGATAAGAATTAGGCCATAGCTAGGTCAGAATTCTACTGTAAATCACGACTTTTGGGAAGGTTTTTTTTTTTCCAGGTGGAAGCATAAACAGAAGGGTCGGTGGGTCACCCTCATCGATGGAGATGTACAAAATGTACACCCTTTTTATATAATTTGTTTGTTTAGGGCATTTTGGCCTACAAGAAAAAGAAAAAAGAAAAAAAAAGGGAATCCCTAAATCTATATGAGTTGGTGTTTGACACAAATTAAAGCCATTCTTGTGCATGCCTTCCTTTCTTTGCCTAGAGCAGAAAAGGTCCTCATTCTCTCAATACTTGTTATGATAAAAGCATTCATCCATTCCATGTAGTGGCCACTGCCCCAATAAAGCCTTTAATTTCCTTTCACTTATTCCACCAACTGCCCTCTCTCTCTCTCTCTCTCTCTCTCTGGGAGGGTGGTTTTTGATAAGACACTTATGTTCTTAATTTGCCACATTAAGCAATTAACTTCTTTAATTAAGCAAACAACCAACTTTTTTTGTTGAATTAATTCCTTTGGTGCAATGCAATGAAAACCCTACCACTAATTCATTGGGGCGGTTTGATTTTGCCATGTTTCTTATTAGTCATTTTCTTAATCCATGGAAAATTGTTCTTTGGGCACATAATGTGATGCCATTGGCTACTTAACTTAACAAAAGTAGTCTGAGATGCCCGACACGTGTCGAATTGTCAACGGTCTCCAAAAAATAAATACATATTATATATTTATGAAATGTACGTGGCCTGAATTTGTTCGATTCCAATTTCCATTTTCACTATGATGGGTTGGACAATGATGGTTTTGATTGATATATCCCAGCAATATATTTGTAAGGAGATTCCCTTGCAAAAAGAATACCATTTTTAAAAGGCTTAAAAGATGAGGAACACCATGCATGCTTTGATTGAAGATAATATATGTTTAAGGAAAGCACGACTATATAAAATAAATACAAAACAAATGCCAAAAACCCACTTATGTTTTCTACAATGATATTGTACTTAATGTGGGTGAAAACTTTGTTCAGCTGATTTGGCAATCTACATTTATAAAAGAGATATTTAGTGATATACCCATTCTTAGCACTAATATTATAGATAAATCCTACACCATTGAATTTCTATAAACAAACCAAAAAAAAAACCCGAAAAATGACAATTGACCTTATTGAATTTAATATTGATTATTAAGTTACTTTGATGCCCTATTGAGTGTTTTGAGTATTTTTATGGGTTGGGCTTGTTTTAAGAAATTGATGACAATTTTGTAATTTATAAGAAGTTAAAAGCCTCTTTGTTATGTTGTAAATGGGTTTTTGATATGTTTCTAAAGTCCATTTCATATAGGGTATTTTTATAATTTGAGCCCTGTATTAGGTATAATAGTGAATCTCCATTTATAAAATGAGGCTTTATTTTTATTGAATTTTTTACATAAGTGATCTGGGATTCTTCTTGATTACTTAAATTACAAGCCCCTTCCATTTTATAAACAAAGCTTAGAACACCGTAAGGTCAAGCAGTGAGGTGTCTGCTAACTTGCTAAGAGTGTAAAGAAAACCCTAATAATATAGGCCCTTTCACAAGTGTCACTAAAGCGAGGTGGAATGCATGCCTTATGTGAGGTGGAATGCCTCTACTTTTTTAGGTCAATGACATGCTATCCAATAGCTAGCCATTAATTTAAAGAAAATATTTCTCTCTTTATCAAGTAAGTAGAAGTTCATACATTTCTGTCAATAACAGTGTGATATGTGTATAAGTTTTTCTTTTTGTATTTTTAATGAATTCTTTTTATATATGTGTCAAACTGTGATTCTGTTATCTACCCATGATTTTTGTGGATCATGTTTAATGTGAATTCAAAACTAGTCTAGAGATAAATGGACCTAGGCTTACCTGAGATGCTCTTAGGATTATATAAATTATTTTATTATTCATTATATTGCTTGGCCATCCAGGTGGCTACTTATGATTTTGACAAATGTATGATTTTATTTAGACATACCATCTGAATAATAAATTATTATGTGCCACGATGTTTAGTCAACACAAATTATAACATGTGTGCTAAGTCAAGAATTCATCATTTACAATTTGAGGTTTATATACAGATAAATTTTACATGTTGTCTTACTGTCATCAAATATTGTCTCGACTAAGAAAGAATTCAGACTTACTTTCAAGTTCTTATTCATTGTATATGCGAGTCAAATTGAACACGGATGATTAGTTTTGACATAAATACAAAATAAAATAACACAAACATGCATGATCGGTCAACGAGGCTCAAACACAGACCAATTGAGAAAATATGAATAAATTAAAGGATTTTTATCACAAAGTGGTGCTGGAACTTTTAAAAGTCTTCGTTTTAGTTTTCAACTTTTAAATTAATTAATATGGTCTTTTATTTTTTGTCCACACATCAATTTGGTTCCTATTATCGCATTCTGACAAAATTTTTGATAAAATTGGTTACATATTATTACGTGATCCCAACTTTAAAGAGATATTATCATCTAAATACAACACATGTTTTACTCAATAAGACCATATTATCTCTATTCAGGGCTTCACATTTAGAGTCCCATCAACGAGAGCATATAGCCTTGTTGAGCAAAATACGTGAGCTTTATTTTGTGTCTTGGGCACCCCCTTTAAAGTTGAAAAAGGACCATATTGATTAATTTGAAAGTTAAAGGACTCATTAAAGACCTTTCGTGATAAAAATCCTAAATTAAATACTATTGCATTATTGTTTGTATATTCTAAAATTTTATGTTTGATTTAATGCCCTTGGATTGGAACCATCTAATCTTTCCTCTTTTTCTTTCTAAAATATATATATATTAAAAATACATTAAAAATACAAGTGAAATGTCAGAAGTGGGATTTGAACCCACGCCCTCGTTAGAGGACCAGAACTTGAGTCTGGCGCCTTAGACCACTCGGCCATCCTGACTAGGTCATGTTTGTGATAAGCTGCGCATCTTTTGGTACAAGTACCGAGTGGTTGGGAACAGACAAACATAAATTCTACTTTCGTTTTCTATTGCTATCAGTTTTTTTTTTCTCTGAATTTACTTGAACAAATGAAAATGGCACAATCAGCATATTTTTTAGGAGTATCAAGTTCCACCAAATCAAACGTCATGGATGATCAATACTTATTTTGTCCAAATTTGATCTGTTTTTGGTCATTACTTTCCATTATTTTAATGCCACTATTTCATGTTAGGTTTAAATAAACCATGCATTGTGGTTGCCAAATATACATATAAAAGTACACTTTACCAAGTTAAATCATGTCGGTATCTTCCCCAAAAACAGGAAAATAATAAGTTTTCTTTTGTGGGTATCTGAGCAAAGATGCACGTACTGAAAATGAAGTTTCACAATGACCTAAAAGATTAAAAATTTAATATAAAAAAATCAAGAAAAAGACAGAATATGATTTTCCAGCTTGCAACACAACCTGTAATTTGCAACCCAATTTGGGGTTTATTAATTCCCACTACGAAATCTAAGAAATATATAAATATATATACCACCCATTATAAAGACAATTGCTTGCCACAAAGCGCATGATGTTCGTGGAGTAATACTAGGATGGCTAGATAGATAGAGAAGTTTATTCTATAGAAACAAGATAAGAGGAAAGCTGATGATGAGAAGTGGCTTCAAGCACTAGCTGCTGGAAATTGCCATACCAAAAACCTAAAACAGCACAGACAAAAAGATAACAAACATTTTTTATGGCCTTATGTGCGCCACTTCAAATCATTAGCAAATTGGGATGTTGTTGGAAGGGATCGATTGCTGGAAGCTTTTTCATGGTTCATGATTTAGGGTTTAGGGTTTAGGATAAAAAAGTATAAAAGTGCTTATAGATCATAAAACGCTTTTTGAATAAGCACTTAGTATGTGCTTTTTTAGGAAGTACTTTCAAGTGTTTTATAGTAAAAAAAGTTCTCAACGTTTTATAGTAAAAAAAAAACGCTTATGAACAAAAGTGTTTCTTATAAAAGTAATCTCAAATGAGTTCTAAAATCGATTTTGATTTGAAGAAGCTCATTTCATAAATATAAAGATGCTTTTGTAAGGATTCTAATCCCAATTAATCATTAGCAAATGGGGTTTTCCCTTCCCTATACTGTCCTTACATGATCTCTCCCTTGTCTTTGTGTGCATGTTTCTATGTTGAAGACATGAATTAAATTATGGAAGTCAATTTAACTGGAATTGTTCTTAATCCATAACGTTTGTTTCCAAGCTTGTTTGATTTTTGTTTTTATTTTTTGAAAAGCAGATGGAAGGAAGGTAGCTAGGCAGGATTATGATGGGTTGTGGGGAGTGGGAAACTGGTAATGCAGAGCCACTGTACCAAATTTTTGTCATCTGAGAAGTAGACAGAGGCAATAATAGCTGGATTTTGTTTCTTCAATTAGAATCTGGGGCCCCCCCACACCCCATCCAATGCACCTCATACTTCTCTACTACCAATTATTGTCATCATCTCTTCTCTCTCATCTCTCTCTCTCTCTCTCTCTCTCTCTCTCTCTCTCTTATGCTAAGGTTTTTGTTTCCTTTGTCCCCTTTGTGTAATTTCTTCATGATGATTGAGTTTTTGGCGTAAACAATGATGTTATAAGCAAAGTGGTGCTGAGTTACAATCACTTATGATAGAGAGTGTTTTAAATTGAAAATAAAAAGAAAAAAAACAAACAAACAAACAAATAAAGAAGCAAAAATATATAAAAGATTTAGATGCATGCATGAAAAAGATTTTTGCATGTTCTAAAAATGATCTGAAGCAGACTGTAACAAGAGAAAATGAATTATGAGATCAGATTACTGTAAATTTAACTTGTACATTTAATCCTTTTTGAAAGATTCTAATATTTTAAGACCCTGCTTATGTTTTGTTTAAAAGAAAAAGTATACCAATAAATCTCCTTTTTTATTTTAAATGGTAAAGTGAATATATAATTCAAATACAATTTTCCGAAAGCCTTTAAGAGTTTGTGACTTTGGAAATGAAAACTAATTTCAACTTCTTTCTTGTTCTTAGAAAATGAATATTCTATACTTCCATGTTTTCGTAAAGGTAATATTATTAGATGTGAACTTCAACCCATGAAGATGCCCAAGATCTTTTCAACTATTATGTACCGTTTTCATTTTTCAATGTGGGATAAACTCTCAACGCATAAAATAAACAAGACACATTAGATATTCTGCTTGTATATATTAATTATATATAAATAGTATGTTTATATTTAATTAGATCTCTCTAAACAACTATATTTTGGTAATGAAGTATAGAATCTGCATAGGAAAAATATAAGTAATAATGAGTGTGAAAGATGCTAATTTCCCATTTTAGGCAGCAAAGTTTTTGCCTTATTGGGAATACACCAAGAAGAAAGGTGCAAAGATCCTCTTTGCTGCGGCTCAGGAACAACCGACAATCAAACCATTTTCTCTCTCTATCTCTCTTGCTCTCTCTCTCTCATCTCTCTCAAAACATGCATGACCAACAAAAGGAAAACTAATTTAAATATTTTTACTCTACATAGTACAATGTTTAATACAACTAAGAAAAATGAAAAGGGAATAAAAAGGGCTAGAATATATAGTAAGAGATAAAATAAAAGAAGATTCAGTGGTGTTGGATTAATGGAACTCTGATAAATTAATTTTCACATCAAGTTCCTCAAGAGGGGAATACAAAAATGGTGAAACTAGTGTGACTTAAATTAGCTCTGATGATAATGCACAGTAATATACTGTTAATTTTTAGCAGATGATTTCATATGATCAGAGGGTCAGTTTCAAGTGTCTCTGCTGACTTCACAACCTCATCATCGTCATCTTCAACCTGCAGCTTCTTGCTGGGTTCCTTAGAATTTTTAGACCCTGGTGGTGAAGAAGATATTGGTAATATTGGAGGAGTTGTAGAACTAGAAGCAGAAGCTTGGGTGAGCTCTCTTGCTCTTTTCACTTGAGCATTCCAATCTGTTGTGCGAAGAACATAAAACATGAGCAAGGCACAAGAGCCTTGAGCTGCAAGCAATCCAAACCAGAGCCCTGCAAACCCCATTTTGACCACAAACCCCATGAGCATGGCCACAGGCATGCCAACCAAGTAGAAAGACCCCAAATTGATGTTGGCTCCAATGGTAGGCCTAGCACTTCCCCTCAAAACACCACAGCCTGTGGTTTGTGGGCAGTTCCCCAGCTCACAAAGCCCTACTATTGGCAATGCAATGGCCGTGAGCTCGAGGATTTCAGGGTCGCTGGTGAAGAACCTCCCCCATTGGTGCCTCATGAGTGTTGTGAACAACATGGCTAACAGGCCTAAGGCCACCGCGCAAGCGAGAGAGACGATCGTGGAAATGCGGGCTTTTGCAGCTCTATTCGCCCCCAATTCATTCCCAACTCTTGTGGAGACGCCGAGGCTTAGAGATGATGGAAACACATAGACAAGAGCAGTGGTTTGGATTAGTATCCCCATTGAAGCAATGGTGGCTTTCGGGTTGGCTAGTAGCCCACACAGCATTATCATGAGCTCGTACCACCACCATTCCAGGCAAACAGAGATGCAAGTTGGAATTGCCAGAGCTAGCAAGGAAGACCAGCCTCGGATGCAATCGGTGCTCGGGCAAACCCAGGAGTCCTTATAAACATTGGAGAAATATGTGAAGGAAGAGAGCAAGATGAAGAGGTTGAGATTAAACCAAACCATGGCTATGGCAACCCCTGAAATCCCCATGTTGAATTTGACCACAAGGAGGAAATTTAGAGGGACATGAAGGACAACAGAGATGGCTGAACAGTAAGTCAATGGTAATGTGATGTTTTGGGTGCGCAGATAAATTCTTAGGGGGTGAAGAAGTGAGAGAAAGAAGAGGTCAGGAATGGAGAAGAGAATGAAAGTATGAGCCACAGATGAAATCTCTTCATCTTGGCCACACCAAAGGAGGACTCTTTTCATGTTAAGCCACATGAAGGAGATGGGAATGGAGGTCGAGAGCAAGAGAAGGACAGTTCTTTGAAGGGTTAGTCCAAGAAGCTTCATTTGCTTGGCTCCATAAGCTTGTCCACAGATGGGTTCCATTCCCATGGCAAGGCCTGAGATGACAGAGTAACCAGTGATGTTGGCAAACCCAATTGAGAGAGAGCCACCAGCAAGCTCAAGCTCACCAAGATAGCCAAGGAAAAGCATGGAGATCATGGCTCTTGAGTACAAAAGCAGACCTGTGATGGTGGTTGGACCAGAGATCTTCCCTATGGCCTTGATTTCTTGTAAAGCCTAAAAAAATGAAGCAAAAAAGAAAGCAAAGATGATGTTAAATTTAAAACATGAGCTCTATTATTAAATGATTGTTACTGTTTTAAAAATGATTTGTTCTGTATCACGAAAATGATTGTTGGATTTTTGTTTTTATGTACCTCAGAAAGAGTAGGCCATCTACGAAGCTCTTGATCATCATCATCAGCTGCAGCGTGGAGGTTCATGGTTTTGTTGGAGTTCATGATGAAATGGGTTTTGTTGGAAGAGAGAAATGAGGAAGGAGAAGAGGGCTTTGGGTTGCACATGATATCTTGCAAAGCTGATTAAGTTTGGATAGAGAATGTAATGAGGAAGTGAGAAAAATTAGGACCTCTGCTTTTCTTTTTTTTGCTTTGGCTTTGTGCCTGCTGCAGTGTGTGTTTGGGGTTCTTGTTTTTGTTGGGACGATTTGAATGTGGGAAGGGTAGGGTGAGGAGGGTTTTATACATGGAAGGAACTGGGCCGCACTCTTTCTTGTAGGAACGTGTCAAGATATCCAAGAGAGAGAACACTCAAGGGAAAAGTGTAATCCCCAAAAATGCTTTCATTTGAAGGATTCAAGCCAAAAAGATAAAAAGGAAAAAGGAAATGCTCATGGGGAGGTTTCGGGGGGGGGGGGGGGCCGACTTTCCATTCATCTCACCCTCTCTCTCTCTCTCTCTCTCTCTCTCTCTCTCTCTCTCTCTCTCTCTCTCTCAGTATTAGGTTTAGTCACTTCATTTTATGTTCTTATAATTGTATGAAAGTTTAGATTTGAGTGGAGGAACTTAAAAAAATGAGGCAAGTGAAAACCCAGAAAGGTGATTGGAGATGTTGGTATTTATTTTTAACCGCCATACAAAAATATAATGATTTTGGTTTGATGATAATAGTGGCCCATTTTGGCACTTTCTCAATAGTGGGTTTAACTTCATACATAGTTTTAACTTTCTTGCTTAAGTGGATAATCTTTTTTAAACCCCCCCATCTTAATTTGGGATCTGGTTTTCTACACCAAGAAAGTAAAAACAAGTTTATCTTTTTAGAATGCCAAGTGTAAGCAACTGGTCAAGAAATTTGCTAAAGGCCCTTTGTTTGCTTGAGAAATGACAAGAGCCTCTAAGTTGGTTTTGTGTATTGTTTTTCTTCACAAATGGGTAACAACCGTTAGCTAACTTGTGGGCAGGAAACATGATTGCATGTTTGAGCTTTTTGGCCATGCATTTTCCAACTTGGTGCAAAGTGCAAAACCCATGTAACCAAAACCCACTCTGAGCACTACTCTTTCCTGTCTTCTTCAACCCACTTCATGAACAACACCAAAGACCTCACTAGCTAGTGACTAGTTAACTCCATTTGAGAGGTACCAAAACTCATGCAAATCCTCGTTTTAGTGTTCTTTCTAGGCCTCTCCTACTTGTGCTAGCTGTGCTAGCTATAAAGGAGGAATGAAAGTGAGGCATGGTTTTTTAGGTAAATCTAAATTAATATTGCTATTATAATATAACTAGTGGTGGAGTTTTGTATCTCTTGAAAGTGGCTTTGAAACTATGATCCGTTTAGAGATTTGTTAAGATCCTAATCGCATATAAAAATCACTTTCGTAATAAAATTAAAAAGAAAGAAAGAAAAAATTGAAATGGGCATAGTCAAATCGGTTAGATCGGTTGTGCTCTCCACTTTGCCACCGAGTTGAATCTCCCCTTTTCATAGTTAAATTAGTTTAAATTATATTATCACTTGTATAAAAAATAAAATGAAATAATAAAAATTGAAAGATAACGGAAACCAGTCATTTTCTAATGTGTGGTTCTTTTTAGGTCATAAATTACCAAGGGATATCTGGATGCAGAGATGTTGATCAAACTTTTTTCGTGCACTCAAAACCCAAGCCATCTAGAAAGATGAGGTTGCTGGTTTAGGACGTAACAAGAAGAAATAGAGAGATTTGAAAAGGGCCAAAGGTATCTCCCACCAATAAGATTGAGAGCACCAAATAATTTTTTTTGCCTAGATAGCTAGTACATGGGGGCTTTAACCTAATTAACTAAACAAGTGGTTTGTGGGTTTTGGTTAATGGGTAGGGTTCTGTCCAAGTGTGGAAAATGTGGCAAATCTAATGCACCTTTTTAGCATGTTGATTATTTAAAAAAAGAACAGGGTTTCATTGAATTGTTTATGTGTTTGATGGGAAGTGTTTTGTCATGGAAAGGGACCACTGAGAAGGGATTTGAATGGGATGATGACACAAACAGTAGGAGATGGCTGTGTGGAGAAGAGGCAGATGGGAGAAAGGGAACACTGAGAGACAATTACGTGCTCCACTTACAACCATTTAATTTGTATCCTTTTCTCACAACAGAGAGAGCTTTGGCTCTTTCTTTTCTGCTCTTTCTGTTTCTGCTTCTGTTTGCTGCTCTCTGCCCTCTGCCAGATACCACCAGCCCAAACAAGCAGTGAATCAGAGAGCAAGTTCAACCTTTTCCCCCCCTCCCTCCATTTGAGAGAGAGAGGCATCAGATTTCATTTGTTTCCATGCATTTTGAGATTTTATTACTTCCCTGAAACCCATAACCCGCCCATGTCAGATTCCATGTGTACCCAGGCAACAAAACCAATGGACCAAAATGAGTGCAAAAAAAAAAAAAACTCAAATCAAAATCCAAAATCCAAAAAACCCTAGAGCTTCATTTACAGAACCAATCATACATAAAAACTAGTATTTTTTTATTATTATGGTTTTTGTCACATTCTTCTGTCACACATTTAAAATGACTCACGGGTCATTTTCTTTTTTGGCTTGCATTATTTATGCACGAATGGATATTTATAGACAAATGGCTATTGCAACCATCTTTATCCAAATGCAAAAAAAAAATCCCATTTCGAATTTTAGCATCTTAAATGGGAAAGTGGGTCTCCCAAAAATGCAAATTCCACCAGTTTTGCAGCAATAAGAAATGGTAGTGACAAGTTTGTACCGTCATCAATCAAACACAGTTTGCACCAACTTGTGCTTCTAGTGGGGCTACAGCAAGCAAGCAAGACCCAGAATTTTTATATACAAATACCAATGCAAGTTTGGGAAGAGGATTTTTGTAATGACAGGTCCTGTTGGGATATGACATTAATAAAGATTATATTCCTCTAAAAATCGAACAAATTCACTGATTCTATCCCTCTCATCAAAAGCTTCTCCCTTTCCGTTCCTGGAAAAGTCTGATATGCTTAAATCTCATCTATAACAGAAATGCAAGTAACATCATCTATAGTGAAAGTTGTGCCATATGTTTATGTGTGTGCTTAGTATTTTATGAGCAAAAACCCATTATGCTTTCCAATTAGATTCCGCAGACATTCCTCAACCTAGTTCAATGATCTTACTAATATGCTAGTATGGGAACATAATTCTCTCCCTTTTTCCACCCATGCCTCCATTTGCTGTAATATAGCTAAAATACAGACAATTCGCTGTTGAAGATTTAGAAATATAGCCACTCAACTCACATCAAGCAATGCTTGTGCCCCCTCGAGACACCGCCCGAACCTCCTTTGAATGGTTGTAATTCTAAAAGACAGAAAAACAAAAATTGGCTAAATTTAACATGTCCAAAAGTTGGCTAGATTTCAAAAAATTTCCTGTACCCAAGAGACGGATATTTTTATTCTTTTTTTCAAACACTTCTCAGAGGCCCGATTAGAAAACATTGCATGGGAACACTCAAAGCAAACAAGTTCCATAGATACTGATAAAAGCAATGAAGGCAAGAATTTATTCCAAGGTTCGGATACAAAGTAGAAAAGAAACTCAAATTATAAAAATAAATAAACAAAAAAAACAGAACAGAAAAAACATAAACCCATCAAAGGAATGACCCAATCTTTCCAACAAAAAATTAAAAAATCAGAGAATAAAAGACATGTCTCTATCAAGGTTTCAATCAGTACAATTCACATATTCACTGTTGGCCACCAAGAACATTTCGCCATATTCATACAACAAATTCATGCATAAAAACGCATGAGATTCCAATACCTCATAATCAAACCACCATCGCACAATCAACTTTGCCTAGAAAGAGAATTACGATATTTTCATGAGGAATAATTCTCAAACAGCGGAAACATATCTTTGGTTGGTAGGGAACTAGTCTAGGAGCAATTTGGAATCTACAGCTGAGGCTTCACCTACTTTTCCATGGCAATTTGCCACAATCCCGCAGATGGGACTGATTTTCATTGAAGAAATTCTCCACTAATTGTAGATAACTTGTCTCATCAGGCACTAGTGACAGATATTACATCAATGTACTTGCCAGCGTCTGCGAAAGATTATCGCTTTATGACTAACTTGTTTCCCATCACACTTCTAAAAACGAGAGGTCTAACATCACCCATTGCAAATGGACTCCCAATGTCTAAACAAAATTATGATTCTGACAAAGGGATTTCATCAAGTGCTCAGCAGGAGACGGTCCTCAATTTCAAATAGGAATTATATATATTGAAGAAGCTCTGATGTACAATTTGCTGAATGGAAGCACTTCAAGTGGAAGTTGAGCTCAACATCCATATAATCGCTGCCAGGACTTTCAATTATTTGAATATCTAAAGGGAAAAACGGAAAGCAACAAATTTCCAGGACAAAAGAAAACTCAGCTAATTGACTATATTAATCAATAGCAACAAAACATCTATTTACAATTTTTTATTACTTATTGAGATTTTACCATCTTTTGGACAGAAAAGTATAGCAGATAGTAGATACAACAAAATACCTCATGTGAAAGCTCTGGGCTTCTGAGGAGCAGACCGCGGAATAGCCAAGATGGCCAGCAGCCCTGCGGCTAAGGCTGCAACTGCTGCCACGACAAAGGCTGGAGAGTTTCCACCACCAAATAGCTGATCCCATGGTCCACTTCCCAGGGATACCACCACCTGTTCACAAAAACCAAATATCCATGACCAAAGTTGGTTGTACAAAAGATAATAGATGTAATTTTATAAGAACCATATTGCCAAATGACTTGTTATTCACAAAGAACTGCAAGGGAGTTCAATCCAGTGGTATTGACTTAATAAAAAACAACTAGACAATTGAGTAATTTATCTAATAAGGGAAAGTCTTGAAGAAAAAAAAATGAATGCACAAATCAGATTCTTTTCAACGCATGCTCTTCGGTTCAGGCTTCAATGCTTGCATAAGGCACTAACCTATACCAGAACCATCACATCCTTGCAGCAGTATGAGGGGTTTCGTTTCGTGGGTGGTGTTAGTTCAGAAAGATTTGCTCCCAAAATGTCATAGCAATGCAGGACGCGTAGGACCTAAATTTATTAGTTTCCTAATGTATTTGTTAGTTTCCTAGATTCTCTAGTTTTCCAATTTCTAGTAGGATTTCTACTTTTCCAGATTTCCATATTTCTAGTTTTAAGTTTCCTATTTTATTTGGGTTAGGATTTATGTTTAAGCAATGGATTTTTATCCTATTATTTCTAGGTTTTAGTTTGCTATAAATACCCCCATGTAGTTCTTTAAAATTCAGATTTCAATGTTGAGTAAACATTTTCTAGAACTCTCTGATTTCTGCCCTTTTCGTCCCTTCGATCTATATTTTCTTCTCCTCGATCTCTGATATTCTTCTTGTTCTACCATTCTGCCGTTTCTTTCGCCTTTTCGATGTATATTTTCTTCTCCTCAATCTCTTATATTCTTCTCTGTTCTATTGTTTAAATGCTTAATCTAATACCTACGGGCTGTACTACTACATCAATTGGTATTCAGAGCCTCTTGCTCCGCCGCTGTTACTCTGCTTCATTGCCTCTACTTGTCATCATGGCTCCCAACATCACCGTTGCCAATTTGGCCGAACAACATAAGGAATTCAAGGAAAAAATTTCTGCGGATGTCACCAAAGTGGAAAATCAGGTCATCAAATTGATGGCTGATCAAAAGACTGAATTTTCGTCCATGTCCAGACATTGCCAAGTTACAAGCTTCAGTGATGCTGCTTGTCAACCACATCACAACCTCAACTCCTGAGCCATCCTCCAAATCCGCTGTTCTATCTGGTTCGTTCACACCTTCCCCACAGGCTGGTCTCCTTCCCCATCCGTCTATGGATCCCAAGTTCCCAGGCCACCTGGGCCTTCCATCATCTTCTCTGGGGACGTCTATGGCTCGATCTCTTATATTCTTCTTTGTTCTATTGTTTAAGTGCTTAATCTAATACCTACAGACTGTACTACATCACATAGTAGACAACAATTCTAACATTGTTTCACACAATAGTACAATGTAAGGGTGCAGAGTTTCAAAGTGATATTCCGTGGACATGTTCATGAAATGGTGTTGCTTTTTTTTTTTTTCAGAGTTAAAAAGGCTTGAGTTTGAATATTCAATCCTTAAACAAAAAAGATCCAACAGAACTTCAATGTAATGCTGATACAAAATTTCACCAATACCTAGGCTCAAACCAACGCATACATTTGGAATGTTTTGTTGCTGGACAGTATGGAAAATTATGCAGATTTTCAATCTGAACTATTTATCAGGCGCAAACTTTTTTGACATGCAATCCTTATTCAGAGTCTGGAAAGGAAGAGCAACTATATGCATTTACGCACATATATAAGTGTATATATATACACACACACACACATAGAAGGTAGTGCTACGGGGAGAGGAAGAGCAACTATAACATAGGTAGGTACCAATGCTTAGGAAAGATATCATAACATATGACTTAAATGAAAGTGCAGCCAATGACAAGACAGGACGGGGATTAGGATTCATATAGCCGACCCCAAATAGTTGGGACAATACTCAGTTGTCAACATATGTGCATGTATCTCTTAATTTTGGGTTGACGACTGTAGAAGTGTAAAATAACCTCATACCATTACTTATTTCATGTTCATATAGTACCCGCACAGAAGCATGTGCATGCATTGCTGAAAGGAAAAAAGAGTGTCCCTACCTGTGGGATTACTATTGCCAGATTCAGTACACCCATTGATAACCCTGCAAGAACCAAGCATCAATTTAAGAAGTCCAACTAAAAATCCAATGAAAATTTTGTAACCACACCAACTTCTGTTACAGATATGCCCACCTTGGCCAAGTCCCAAAGACTCGATACGAGAAGAAATCAAGGCGTACGGAACACTGTATGTGATCTGCAAAAATATTCAGGCAATGTAAATTGGATTCATAAACTGAGTCCACACACAAAGCATAGTCAGTCCCATAATCATTGTGCAGTGAAAAGGACATTCTCTAAGCATTATATACTTCCAATGCTCCCAAAAAGTTTAAAAAAACAAAAAAACAAAAAAAACAAAAACCAAAGGGGACCTTTTCTTAAACAAAAATTTCTTGCTCGATAGGTCAAATGAATGAAGATCAAGCCTTATTTGTTCTGATTTAAATCCTTGATATTTTTTTACTCTCAACTAACAATTATAAAATAAACATTATTCTTTTTCTCACCATTAGTCTGCTCACTAAAGTTCGTAAACATGGATTAAATATACTTCCAACTGTTTTTCCCACAAGTTATTTTATTGTAGCAAAGAAAAAGGATGTGCCCCTCCTAAAAGGTCTACTTCCCATGTTCCTCCCATATCATTCTCATTCCTCCCCTGTAAAACTTTAACCGTGTATGCCTTCTAACAGCTAATCAAACATTGCCAAATAGGCATGCATTGCATTCAACGAGCTAAGGAAGCTTACCGCCAATGGAACACCAAGAATTGCAAAAACAACCAGTGCGGCTATCACAATGCCATCTGGAGGCGAATCACGGCCCACAATGCCAATACCCTTGTTCACATATGTAATAACAAGCATTGTAAGAAAGCAAAGAGTCATGAGAAAATTCGAAATCCCCCACACGAAACCAGCCCCCCATTTCCTGCAAAGCTTCTCCATAAGCACCGAAGTTATACCAAGAACAACCGAGTTCAACATCAGACCAAGAGCACCCATTCTAACACCTGTATTATAATTTAACCCTTCATTTGGCTTGCCACCATAAATCTCTCGACCCATCCAATCGGTATCAAAGAGAAGAAATGGAAACCACCCGATCCAGTTTAGAGCAATAACAAGTAGGATTATCCATATAGACCCTGAGAAATATCTAAAAGTCCCAAAAAGCTCCCAGAGAAAAGCTTCTTCAGCATGGCTCGACTGTCCTGGCCCTTCCTCAGAAAAGGGTGTAGTACTGTTGCTTGAACTCAGAGGTAATTCCTGAGCTGCTGATATGCTTACACACGTAGTAATTACAATGAAGGCAATGTCGACCAAGAAAGCAGACTTGAGATTTGCACAGTTAATATTGCATGCAGGAGTAATTGAAAATGGAAAAACCTTGTACAAGTAACTGAATGATCCAGTTGCATAGCCAAGAACATTACCAACCGCCATAAACAGAGAGAAATAAGCATTTGCCACTCGGGTTCTTCGATAATCCTTTGCTAACAAAAGAGAAAATATGAAAAAGATAAGTGTTACTGGTTGTTAATTTTGAAAGTCCGATCATTCAGCACATTAAGCTTGCAGGTTGCTAATTAATGCTCCTCAAAAGAATCAAGCATGATCCATGCATCAATAATCTCTAGTTGTTCCTTTCATTGTGAATATCACATAGAGAATGTTAGATAGCAATTTATCAATAAATCTCTATTCAGGTAGGCATTATCCATTCTGTGAAATCAAATAATGGTGGTCTACTTTCAGGGGTACAAGCAAAGGTAATCAGGACATGGTTTCTTTGCAGCAATTTGGAATTCATTAATTACAGACTCCTGCCTTCATAGTCTTTTGGGAATTATGACCTTGGCTAGCAATCAAAATTCTAGCCTTTGCAGACATAGTCTCTACTTAATAGTTGTCGTGGAGGTCTGTTCATCTAGCGCATAGGCGAATAGAAATACAATTGTGACCATTATTATTATGTATTCTATTAAAATATGCATACTAAATACTACACCCTAAGGCTTATAGCTACCCTATGGACATAAAACAACCTAAAAAATCCATAAGCATTAGTGGATCTTGAGTTCTAATTTGCACAGCCAGATCAAAATCTCAGGCTTGCTATAGCACACAGAGGTTAATGTATTCATATTAACTTTTAAGAACAGGTCCAATAAAAAACACAATTACTCAAATGAATAATGGAGAACCATTTAATATCACTACTGGATCTGAATGAGACACATGATTGCTTCTCATTTTTCACCACAGGATATAATTTATGAGTTTTCAACGGCATTTTTCACAAAATATTAATTTGTAATTAACAATCATGCAAAATATAACAGCCACAAATTTCTTTAAAATTCTTTCTCAAATTTACTATAAGTTGACTAAACAAGAACGATAAATATCAAAATTGAAGTTCCTAAAATTACAAGAACGAGAAAGAAAAAGAGAAAAAGACTCAAATTGAAGGATCGTACCAGTGAGATCAGCGAGGAGAGCTCTGCAAGGACCCTGAGTCACATTATTGGCCACGTCCAGAATCCAAAACCCGAACACGAAGACGCCGATGGCTCTGGGCCTGACTCCGCCGCCTCGGTCGCCTAGCAAGTACCCGATATCGGCGGAGTATCCGATGATGAGAACGGCGACGGCGATGCAGGCAGCTCCGACGACGATGAAGGGCCGCCGGCGACCGAAGCGGCTGTTGCACCGGTCGCTCATGTGGCCCACCAGGGGCTGGACCACGAGGCCCGATAAGGGCCCACACAACCATATGACGCTGGCCCAAGCGTGAGGGATTCCGAGCTCTTGAACGTAGGGGGTCAGGAGCGAGAGCTGTAGAGCCCACCCGAATTGAATTCCGCATGCAACCGACGCGACCCGGAGGAGCTGCCGGAGCGGGACTCGGGTTCGGACCGCGGGTCGGGTCCTGGCTCGGTGCCGGTCTGCTTCTGGTGCTGGCATGCCGGCCCCCCCCTCTCTCTCTCTCTCTCTCTCTCTCTATTTCTCTATGTAGAGCTCTGGAACTTTCTCTCTCTAGAACTGTAATCGGAGTTTCTCTCTCTAGAAATGATTGTGGTGAAGAGGAGAGAGAAGGTGGCGGTTTTCTTTGGCCGCGGGAACGTCAGGTGTGAAGTCAGTTGGGAAAGTGGAGTGTGGGGCGAGAGGGAAGAGAAGTGGAGAGACGGAAATGCCCTTGCTTTTTTGTTGAATTTATGAAAATGCCATGGATGTGGATATAAGCCGGGAACCTGATGGCAAATTATAATTGGATGGAAGTGGAGGGCAAATTGTCGGTTTGGATATTTCCATTTTGGAGGGCCGTCTTTGTTTGAAGCTCGACTGAACTGACAACCTGAAGGTTGCACCGAAAGGCTAAATGCTAATCATATAAACAATTGCAGACATCATGCAAGCATTTCTGTGAAATAAACCACCAAACGACACGAGGTTTCAAATTCGAATTCTTTTTTAGTTTACAATATTAAATATTAAAACGATACAGACGCATATAATTGAGATGAATTAGTCGTTATTGATGTTTCGCTTTGTTGCTTAAATAATAGTATAGACATATGAATCTTAATAAGCCGTTTGTAGTTAATTGATTAAGAGCATTTATTTGTGCATCTGAAGTCTTAGGTTCGATTCCCCATTCTTTTAATATCGCTTGTAATAAAAAAATGACATATTTTAATAAAGAATAAATAAGTTCCGTAATTGAAACATATAAGAACAAATGAAAGAGTCATATAGATATAGTTGAGACAAAATTATACAACTTTTATATGATGCATTTAGTATTAGTATTGCTCTTTGAAAATTGGGTAGGCAACAAACAACTCAAAACTCACAACCACATATGGTTAAGATATGTGTTTATGAAGAAACTGGATACACATGGTACTAATAATATACCTGTCTTTCAATAGAGGGCTGGGGGGTGGGCTGTTAAAGGATATTTAAAATAATTTAAAATAAATTTTTTTTTTAAAAGGTGCGTTTATACTTATTGGACAAGCATGCTTTGTCGGATACTTTGCCTGATATAAAAATCATAGGAGTTCCATTATTGCAGAGAGAGACAGAGAGTGTGTGTGGGGTTAACTGGGTAGGCACAAAACTCCTAGGACCAGGCCACCTATTTTAATTCAATGATACGCTATTTAAATACACATCTCAATAGACCTTTGTGACTACCAGATGTTGACAGCATTGACAATCTGCCCATAACACTGGAAAGTGAGAGGTAGAAATTTTGAACTCTTCTTCTTCATGCAAGGGCACACAACAAATTTTCACATGTGTTTGATCTCAAAGTTATATTGGATGGGATGGGAAAGATTTACACAAAATGTTAAAAGTTTGATTATATTTTTACCGCTATAGTTCGGTTCTATTTTCAGTTAGATCCTTATAGCTTAAAAACTGACGGACAAAGTGATTCAAACTCAGGTGCTAACCACAAATGAGATTTGTTTGTTATTGTCAAAATTGGGATCAAAAGCATAAATGTGAATTATCTGGTCATGATGTTTTCTGTGTACCCCATATTCACAAACTGTTCAGACATTCCCAGTATCCAGAAAAAAGATGCTGGTATAATATTCTTCAGCACAAGAAAATATGGTACAAGTGCTGTATTTTTGCTACATAATTGAGTTGGGTGGATAAAATACCTACTTCCAAGTTCCAAATTGTAATCAAGCATTTCTTCCTTCTGGCAATGTAATCTAACAAAAGATTAACATAAAATACCCTGCTGGATCGAGATTTTTCCATACATTTCAGATTGCAAGTCGCTACAATTCAACATTTACAAGAACACAGTGATACTGATACATCATTTCTAATTTTTAAAATGATTACAAGCACAACACAATTAACATAAAGAAAATCCCTCTAAGCAGATGTATTGCACAATTTGTTTCCTCACAAATTTTTAGTGGAAAGATTGCTGAATAAAAAGAAAAAGAATGTGTTTCATTGAATATGCTAGAAATGAAACCACAGATAAACATAATGACCAACTTCTATAAAACCTCCCAGGAAAAATTCCATTGAAAACTGCATAGCCTGAACGTGTGTGCTAAAACACCAAGCATTCATCCCATTCATATTGTTATGCACTGAAACCTAGGACATGACTTAAATGGTGTATAATGTTTGGTAAATGGGATTTTATATAATTACCGAGAAAGTATAAAGGACTTCTAATGAAATTTTGGTAAAGTTGCACTTGTAAAAACAATTCTTATATCCACTTCCACATTCCCCTCCACATATATATATTTCCAAAGTTCAAACAACTAAAATAATAACCAAATAACTGGACTAAATGCATGTAAAACACTTAAAACATTTTCGTACAAAGCTTTTCCATGAACAGAAAAATTTAGAATAATTCCCAGACCACTAGGGTCTGATTTTTTCTCTTGCAAACCAGCTTCAAGAAACTAGTCTCTATATTTTCACTCTGTTCTCCAGCTTGTTGGGCCATAATTTCATCACTACAACTTAAGGGCATGATGTTGAAAAATAATGCATTCATCCAATCCTTGAAAGACAGTTATTTGTTTTTCTTTTTCAATCAACTTCTCCCTTAAACCATCAGGAAGGCAAGCCAATACGCTTGGGCCATAATTTCATCACTATACAACCTAAGGGCATGATGTTGAAACAGAATGCATTCACACATTCCCTGAAACCCAGTTCTTTGTTATTCTTTTTCAATCAACTTCTCCCTTAACTTAAACCATCAGGAAGCCAAGTCAATGCACTTCATGTGGATGAGATACACCAGACTAGGGAAAAAGGAAAATCAAATAATTAACATAAAATATATAGCAATTTAAAATAATATCAAGATTTCGGTAAGTGAGAGAGATCAGTATAATCAAAAAATTTCATCTTTATTTGGTATTTTAACTAAATCAAAATCATTGGCCAAAAAGAGAAGGTTCACTTCAAAACAAAATCATCAGACAGACAGGAAAATTCAAATGCCTGTTTCACAGAGCATAGTCTACAAGTAACACAATACATACGGTTTCCGAATACAATAGAGCAGAACCCTCATGAAGAACACTGAACCACTAACCATTTTCTTGAGAGAAAGGACACTGAAAAATTATCAAGAACACCACTCCCTGGCATTCTGGAACATCCGCAACCATGGACTAGGGCCTTTCTTGTCCACATTCCACTGCTTGGGATACCAAGGAAATTGCCACATTAAGAAGCAACGCTCTGGATGAGGCATCATGGCAAGATGCCTTCCATCAGGAGAACAAATAGCTGCAACTCCCAAAGGAGAGCCATTGAGGTTAAAAGGGTAAAGTTCTGTCTCATTACCATCATCGTCACAATATCTTACTGGTGCCAACTTTGAATGAAGCATACGATCAAGAACACCATCATCAGGGAAATATGCTCTTCCCTCACCATGGGCAGCCCACACACCCAATGTACTGCCCTCCATTCCTCTGAACATTATAGCCGGTGAGTCCTTTATTGTCACACTGGTGAATCGGCATTCAAATCGTCCCGACTCATTGTGAATGAACCTCGGTTGTGAAGGGTCCCCACCACCACCAAGCACACCTCCAATCTGAGGACCCGGAACCCACCCCAAAAGAGCCATAAGCTGGCATCCATTGCAAACACCAAGACTGAAAGTGTCTGGGCGCTTGTAGAACTCCTGAAATTGATTTAGAAGGGGCAGATTAAATCGAATTGATGCAGACCAACCTTTTGCAGAATCAAGCACATCAGCATAGCTGAAACCTCCAACAAACACAATTCCACGGAATTCATCAAGTGATATAACTCCATTAAGAAGGTCTGACATTGTGACATCCCACGGTTCAAAACCAGATGCATAAAATGCCGCAGCCATTTCTCTGTCCCCATTGCTGCCTTCTTCTCGAATTACAGCCACTTTTGGTTTGCAAGCTATGGTCATGTACTTTTCATCTGTGAAAGAAGGAGTGAAAGACAATCCCATGAAGGCTCATGCCTATCTTTCAACCCTTCTTTCTCTGAATCCACACAAGAAGCCAATCTTTGAAACTTTTCCAGCTGAAAACTAGTTTCCTCCCACAGGTCCCTTAGGAAAGAAGTACTCTCATTCAAATGAGTTACTCCATCAACTTTTAACTCTATAGAGGGTGCGGCAGTTACTTTTCCAATGATCTCAGCAGAAATACCATCACTCTTTAACTTTTCCATAACGAGATCCAAGTTTCTCTTGCTGACCTCGATAATCAGACCAAGTTCTTCAGCAAAAAGTGTTTGGAAGAGGCCCTTCCCATGTGAAGTTAAGTCAAAGATAATGCCACGGTTCCCAGAAAATGCCATTTCAAGGGCACAGACCAGTAGCCCACCATCACTGATATCATGGCCAGCAGAGATCAGTTCATCATCTAGAAGGACCTGAACTCCCTCAAAAACCCTCTTAAGATAAGGAACATCCTCAAGGTCAGGACAGTCATTTCCAATTTGGTCAAAAGCTTGAGCAAGAGCAGACCCACCTAATCGCCGCTTTCCCTTTGCCAAATCAATGTGAAGCAACACACCATCATTTCCAAGCTTCAAATCAGGGGTTACTGTTTTTGTTATGTCAGGACAAGTGCAATAAACACTGATTACAAGATTTCCAGGAGCCTTAACAACCTCACCTGCAACATGGGCTGCCATCGAAAGACTATCCTTTCCCCCATCAATAGCAATACCAAGTTTGATCATAGCGTCTGAAAGAGCTGTAGCAGCATCATACATGGCTGCACCTTCTCCATCAAGCTTGGCTGCATACATCCAATTCCCACTTGCTTTAACATCGGATAGAGAAGTGACCTTTGCCCAAACAAGATTTGTGAGTGCTTCTCCAACAGACAATCTCGCCATTGCTTTTGGATCCAGCAAACCTTTAATTGGCTGCTCTCCAATAGCACTTGCACCTCCAGTCAAGTCAGTAAAAGTCTGAGAGATTACTGCAACATCAGAGAGAGGAATTTGCAGGGGCCCAACAGTTTGCTGCTGCGCTACAAGACCTGTAACACACCTGTCTACTTTTGATGTCAAGAAGCGCTTTGAACAGACAGATGGAAGTCTCAATACCCTACTAAGCAAATCCATCACTGTGATTCCTGGAGCAATATCAAGTGACTCTCTTGAATCAGTCATCCGGTGGAATTCAAAGGTTTTTTGTGGCATATCACCAAGTACTTTCTCAAGCTCCAAATCGACGGCAAGAGGAGGGGGAGGGAGTCCACTTGAATGGCATCTTTGAATAGCGAAGCTATCAATTAAAACAATACGCCCCTCGCCATTTATACTTCCAATAACAGCCATCGAAACCCTCTCTCTTTCACATATTGATTGCAAAAGATCGCGGCTTTCAGGCTTCACCAAGATTGCATCTTGCTCCTGATATTCTGCACCCCATATCTCCAAAACAGACATTGTGTGATCACCAACTACAATTGCCCGGATATCAATCTGACCACCCTTTGGATAAATGATTTCCTTAACAACATTGCAGTTTCCACCAGCTCCCTGATCATGAATGCTAATGATTGGATTATTCTCCCCCATCTCTATGCAGGAACGAACCACACGATACAATTTTTGAGCCATCTCCGCATCTCCACGCTGTACAGCATTAAAATCAAGCTCAGCATCATTTTGACCACTAACCATGCTTGATGCAGCCCCACCACCCATTCCAATACGATAAGCAGGGCCTCCAATCTTTACTACCAACATGCCAATGTCAGGCTCCCCTTTTGATATATGGGTGTGATCAATCTGACCAATGCCTCCACTAAACATGATTGGCTTCAACCATTCTCGTCTGTCCCCACTTGGGAGTCTCATTCCAAAAGTTCTAGTGTAGCCCTGAATTAAGGGCTCACCAAATTTGTTACCATAGTCTGATGCACCATTGCTAGCATCTATTAGGATCTGTAGAGGTGAAGCCAAATTCGATGGATATGCAAAAGATGAATCTTCCCAAGGTGCATAAGATCTCTCCATATTGAGATTCCCAACACAATAACCAGCTGTAGCTGCTACAACATAAGAACCCCTTCCAGTTGCATGGGTGTCCCTGATTCGACCTCCAGCACCTGTCTCTGCACCAGGGTAAGGTGCTACAGCACATGGGAAATTATGGGTCTCGGCAGTAAATAAAATATCAAGCTCACGATTAGCTATGTTCAACGGACTTGTTGAACCTGGCTGAACTGGTCTCATTTGCTTCACAAGAAAACCCTTTATTGCACTTGAGTTATCCTTGAACCCAATCACAGAATTGTTTGGATTTGCTTGCAGAGTGCTCTTCACAATTTGCATTAGAGTTCTATCCATTGGCTGTCCATCTATAATAATTTTACCAGTAAAAAACCAATGCCTGCTATGCTCACTATTGGATTGTGCAATATCAAACAGTTCAACTGTTGTCGGATTCCGCTTGATATCCTCCCTGAACAGCCTAGTGTAGTATTGGAGATCTTGCTCATCAAATGCCAAACCCATTTCCTGATTAATCTCCTCCAATGCCTTTCTACCTCTCTCCATTACAGGTATACAACGAACTTCTTCCGGAACCACACTCGTTTCAAAGGAAGTGAGCTTCTGGGTATAAACACATTCAGTCATCCGATCATGCACCATTGCAGCAAACTCATTAACTTGATGATCAGGCAATGTACCTTTGCTAAACAACAAGTACCGCCTCGACCGTTCCAAACGAGTCACCTCTGACAACCCACATGCTTTACAAATTGACACAGCATTAGAAGACCAAGCTGTCGTAAACGACAACCGAGGCCCAACCTCAACGATCACTGTATTTAACCCTTCCTGCTTTTTCTTTTCAAGAAAGCTCTCGGCCCCCAAATTCTCAGGCTCATAAGTCTCCTGAAGAAGCCACTTAAGAACCGAAAGCTTTTCACTAGAAAGCTGCAAATCAAGCCCAATGTTGAAACACTGCTCAGTTTTCAAACCAACTATCTGATTCGAAATTTTCGTCTGAACGGTCTTGAGAAGCTCGGATTTTGCACTCTCCTGAATCAGTGGGACACGATAAAAATGAATAACTTCCGAAGCAGGTCTCTCAATCAAGCTTGATTGCTCATCTTTCGACACGCTTACACCACCAGAAATAACAGCTCTGGGCTTTTGCCTACCACGACAACTCAATAAAACATTCTTTTTACCAAAACCCAGTGCTGAACTGCGACCCTGAAGCTTGCCCCAAAGGACATGACTTCTTTGTTTCACAGAGTTTCTATGCAAGAACAGGCTTTGCCTATTGGTACCCTGAAATGAATATTTTTTTAAACAAAAAGAAATTTTTCAAAAAAGTCACTTTCAATGAAGAGTTTTCATATGATGTTACAATTTTATAGGAACCAAACAAGGATAATGAAGATTACGAACCTGTAAGAACTCAGCAGCCGTTATTTCCCGAACACCAGCCATCTCCTCGACCTTTAAGGAACTGAAAAGAAAAAAGAAATATCAAACGCATTGATTAACAATATTGAGTTCAAATTGGAAGAAGACAATAAACAAGAAAAAAAAATTGCAAACAAATTCTTACCTTGAAGATGAAGTTGCAGGAAATCGAAGAATAAGGAAGATCAGGGGTTGCGAGAGAGAAAGAAAGATTTCGGAAGATTTGGGAGAAGGTGGCGCGAAGGAGAATAGGGCTCAGAGACCCCAGAGTAGAGTCCAGGGATGTTTTGGTAGAGGAGGCGAGGCTGGTTCAGTTCAGTCAAAATAAAATTAAGAAAAAGGTTTGTTTTTCTTTTGTAATAAAAAAGGGTTTGATTAATTAAACGGCGCCACTGGGCTGAGGGAGTACAGTGGGAGCCCACAGTCTTTGCATTAGGTCAGCTTGGTTTGGTTTGCGGGGTGAACTTATCAATGAAATTGAAAATGGAAGATGTTTATTTCCTTGTTGGAATGAACTTCTTAGGAATGAAATTGGATATGGAAAATGTTCATTGTCGTGTTTAGACTAGAAAATGAGGATTAGGAAATGTCAATTCCTCTTAATTATTTATTTTTATTTTTTGGTAAAGTCTTTTATTTCCGTGTTTGGTTTGTGAACCATTAGGCATTAGAAATAAAAAGTTATTAAGTTTTTCAATAATACAATTTATTTTTCTATTTAAAGACATTAATGAAAATGAAATTCGAAAATTAGAATTCGTGTAATTTAGTCCCCAAAAAAGTGCATTAAATGAATTATGGCTTCCTTTTAAATTAAGAATTTGATTTTTCTAACATAGTTTCATAGGTTTCCCAGCATAATTTAGGGCTCCGTAATTTAGGGATTTGTTTTTAGTGAGTAAGAATCATAGAATCTTAGCCTAATTTAGGGTTTATTCAAGGTTCACTTTAAATTGGGGCATTGTTTCAAATTAAGGTTTTTTTTTCCCCCAAATTCAACTGGAGCATTGATTTAAATTAAGAACTTGGTTTTTCAAAGTTAAATTCATAGGTTCATAACCTAATTTAGTTAATTTATTTCGTGCATTATTACGCCATATGGTGTGTGGGATAACATGTCTTGACGGGCTCAATAGGCACACAACATGCGGCCAACAACAGCAAGAAACCAACCACTCACACCAATAACTCTTCTCTAATTTCTTATCAATTTAAGTGCCTCAAAGGTTCTTTAGCTCGCTCACACCACATCAATATGCTCAAAGGCTCACTTGTCTTTTGTTCTTATATCTTCAGTGTCACTTTAACAAAATTCCGGATTTTCTATATTTCAAGTCATCCTTCAAAGGTTATTCGTGAAAAAAAATCATTCAAAGTCGAAAGTTGTTTTAGTAATCTAAAAGGTATATTCCATTTTAGACAGTGAGTGTCGTATATATTCCGTCATTGAGGTTTCACAGAACGTGCTTGATTCCTTACCAAAAAAGGAAACAAAGAATATAACAGCAACAGCCGAAATAAGTTAGTTGCAGACCATCCTCTTTGATTCCTTCAAGGCCACCAAAAACCATATCTCTATGACAATGTCGGTTGCAGGGGCCCACACGAATACAAAACCAGAAAAATCATCCAAACAAAACCAAGCAAATTTTGAGCACTTGAATGTCTCCCATGTTGCCAAATACGCGTCTCTCTGATTGCCTGACCCATCTTCCCCTCCACCTCTGTTTTCCACAGTGCCACACTTTCATGTCATCTTCCCAATCGTCTATTTTGTAAATATTCAAAAATTATCTATTAAAAAAAATATTTGAATATCCGTTTTATACCTTTTCAGCATAGCAAGTCCAAAACCCACCGGGTAATGCTAGGCATACCACATTTTTCATACCACATTCATACCACATCTCTAATAGAGGTGGAGCCCACCAATACAATGGGGCCTGCCCACCAATACAATCGGGCCCACCTCTATTAGAGATGTGGTATGAAAAATGTGGTAATCCTAGCATTTTCCAAACCCATAAGCCCAAAATGAATTTTATATAATTATTCATTTCCTCTTCCCAAGAAAATCACCTAAATAAACCAGATGACATACCATTCCCTTCTTCTTTTCAAGTCACTCTGGTTGGCTCTGCTTCGCTTATTGTCTATCCCCTCAAGGACATGGCCGCTGCTGCTGCTAATCCAGCACGAAAGCGGTTCATCGCGTTTCTTGGGGGCTGGTTGGAGCGTCAGCAAACCTTCCTCGATCAGCTCCTTCGTTTGGTGGATTTACCTAGCTCAGAGAACAAGGCCCACCAGGAGAGGCATTTGATCGAACAAGTTCTATGCCACTACCAACAATACTTCGCAGAAAAGGCCCTGACCGCTGAGGACGACGTTTTCGTGCTGTTCTCTCCGCCGTGGCTGAGCTCGTTCGAGCGGACCATGCTCTGGCTTGCTGGGTTCAAGCCCTCATTGGTGCTGCGCATGGTGGACAGCTCGGTGGAGGACTTGACGGCGGAGCAGGCGCGGGAGATAGAGGCGGTGAAGGGCGAGACGCGGTGGGCGGAGAGGGAGCTGTCGGAGACAATGGCGAGGATACAGGAGAGCGTGGCTGCGCCGCCGATTCTAGCGCTGGCGAGGAGGGTGGGTAGGCTGATGGACGGCGAGATTTCGTCGCTGGATTTGGCAATGGAGACGCTGAAGACGGCGATGCTGGGGGTTTTCGAGAGCGCCGACGGGCTTCGCGGGTCGACGGTGAGGAAGGTGGTGGAGGTCTTGAGGCCCGAGCAGACCGTGAAGGTTTTAGCGGCAGTTGCTCAGTTTCAACTCGGAATTAGAAGATTGGGGTTGCAGAGAGATTCTCAGCAGCAGAGCTAACGTTGGCATTTTGGCATTTGGATGGATCATATCATCAAAGCTTTAAATAATTTCTTTGTGTTTGGGGCCCTGATTGAGTTTGAGAAACGGCAAATTGTATTTTAGGCCCAACTGGCCTTTTTCTCTTTTCCTTTCGTTTTTTATTTGCTTTTTTCTTCTTTTGTTTTCTACTTCCCTGAATAAGTAGATTCAGTTCCTCTAGTGTGTTTTGCAAAACATCATCTACTGGGATTTTAAGTATGATATGTTATGTTGTTACACGTTGATTTCAAGGTCTGACATGTTATGTTGTTAGACGTTACTTCAAGTCTGAAATATAATGTTATAGAAGCTAACTTCAAATTTAGTATTTGGTTTGAGCAGAGCTTGAGCTTGAGTAATATTATTAGAGTTGAGTTTGAGAATTTTGGAATTTGGCTTAACCGATTCATTTATACCTTTAAATTTGGCATGTTATGTTATCAAATGTTAAATTTATAATTGAGTAAATGAAAACGTGTAGTAATTTCTTTTATAGATAAACAAAACAGGCCACTCTCTTGAAGAATGAAAGTGTTTCAAAATGACAATTTGCAATAAAAATAACAATTGCCCTTCGGCAAACTATCTAGTAAGTATGGGGGAAAAAAGAGAAACTATCTCAATGCTAAGCAATGTTTGGATTGTATTCTAAGGAGCATGTGTATCTATATATATAAAGCAAAAAACAGAGAATAGTGAAACATTCAAAATACCAGAAATGTCATTGGTTAATGCAAACATTAAGAATTGAAATTATTAATTAAATGAGGATAATATGGAAAATTCACACTTTTTCATAATAATTAAAATTAAAATTAAAAGAAAAATCAGATAATTGATCTTATTTTTATAGAACACAACTACCCATTATCTTTTTTAATTATAAAATAAAATAAATTTTTTTTTTTAAAACCTCTCGCAGGCATTAAAGCATGTGCGGAGAGGTTAGTTCTTATTAGGCAACAACTGCCAGATGTCAACCGACATGTACATGGAGCTTGTATGGCCATTTAGGCGCACAATAAACATTTTTTTTTATCCTTTTATTTTAAATATGCAATAGGCAACCGAAATATCCTTGTTGCAGAAATATGATCTTAGACAAACTTGCTTTCGACCAACCAAAAAAGAAATACTTACTAACCCAAATCCTATTTACGTACATAAATTGGTCCATTGGAGATGAAGCCCTCCTTGCCATGAAGCCTTACACAAGGCCCTTCAACACAATGTTGGTTTATAGTTCACTTAGGCCATCTCCAGCAGTGGGCTAAATCCCAAATATAGCCTTAAATTAATGCAAAACCCATCTCCAGCAGTGGGCTAAATAAAATTTTGGCCAAATTTGGAGGGCTACATTTAGCCCTTTAGCCCTCCAACCGGGCTAAATGTAGCCAAGTTTTGGCCTAGGCCAAATTCATTGTGGACCCCACCACATGCTTTTCAGCTACCAAATATTATATTTTAGTTCTCACTTGTCTTTTAAAAGCTAGATATATATAGAGTTTTAAATAATAAATGTATAGAGTTTTAAAAGCTAGACAAAATCTTATCATAAATATTGTTCTTAATACGTGTCATATGTGGAATATTATTTCTAAATAGTAGTTTAATTAAATTAAACAATATATAGTTGTTGAATGTATGAGTGTTGTACCATAGTTTTTGTCAAAATAATAAAATATGAATGACCCAAAAATATAGCCCTGCATTGCTGGAGATGGAAAAATTTAGCCCTGCACTATTCTTTAAAAAATTAATATTTTGGGGAGCTAAATTTTTAGCCCTGGACTACATTTAGCCCCACTGCTGGAGATGGCCTTAATACCCATGCGATGAGAGTATATTAAGGGGTTCAATCTAGCCGTCAAATGTTGAGGAATTTATTGATCGAACGAAAATTATAAATTCTTTCATTATAATCCTTCAACATAATCCCTTGTTATATAATCTTAATGCTCTGCCTGAGCACGACAAGAATTTCGAAGTCCGGAACCCAAGTAGTTTTGGATAATAGCTTAGCCCATCATGCATAGCAGAGATTTTTGTTAGGCGAGGTTTGTGCAAATATGTCCCTTCATACAAAAATTGTCAATGCATCCGTTTTTGTGGGTCTCCAGATGAGCCACTCACCAAGATCTGCGGATGCTGAAATGTGGGTTGTAAGTGGAACCCAAATGGTGATAGCCCAATGTCATCCGGGCTACCTTAATTAGCTTAGAGCTAATGCCAACTTTCAGGCTGAGTGGGCCTTGCACTAAATGCCAAACATATGTATGAAATTCCATTATCACTATTGATCAAATGCAAATGTGAGTTAGATTAGTTAATCAAAATAATGAGTCAATTCGCTTGCACTTAACTAGAGCGCCTTTTCGTAAATTAGATTAAGTTAGACTATCTCATATTATCACTTGTATAATAATAAAAATAAAAAACTATGATTGTAATTATGTAATTTTAATAAACTATGATAAAGTTAACCATTTTGTTATTGAGCTCAAGCATGGCTTATTGTCAAGTGGGGAAGGGAGATCTTGGGGTACACTTTAGTGGTTTCAACGAGGATATGGGTTTCATACTTTGCCTATAGATATGCTTCACCCAGAAGCAATAATCTGTTGTACTGATACAAGCTGCGCACATCGAGTTTTCTTGATAGTTACTTCGCTTGGGAGTAAAATTGGACACTGTTTTCTCAATATTTTGAGGGAGCACATTCAAATTTATCATTATAGTATCAAATGTTTCATCCATTTTTTGTGTGTAGGGTCAGGCATCGGCCACAAGTGAAAAAGGTCCAAACTCTCTAATTTTATCATTTGCTCTCTAACTTTCTAAAAACGCTCTCAAAGCCTCCATGTGATTGTAACGCTATGTTCATATAGTGAAAAAACTTTAAAACGAACAAGTGACGTAGCCGGATTTAGTAAATCATGTTATATTGTACGTGTTCTTGGGAATTATTTTTGCTCATCACGTTAACCCAAGGTGTATTCTCACCACACTTAATATGTGTTCATGAGCATAATCATAGTTAACTTTTTGTTTTGTATTTGTGCAGGGCCGGCCCTGACATTTTGGTGGCCCTAGGGCAAATATTAAGTGAGGCCCCTAGTAAACAAGAAGAAAAAATTTTGCTGATTGCCTTTTTTTTGTGTGCTTAAATATAATAATTTTATTGAAAATGCTAACAATCTTTAATTATGAAAAAAACATTATGCATTTCCAAATTTATCCTTGGCATTGATTGTATGACATTCTTAAATAAAAAATCTGAGCATGGTACGTACTTTATCCACCAGAATTCTAAGAGCTACCGCTTTGTGAAGTGTAATATGTCTCATATGAAAATCGAAATGGCCGCTCCATAGCATTGATTGTATGACATTCTTAAAAAAAAAATTAGCGACACCGAACGAAAATTGGAAACACAAATCAAATGAACAAAAATTGAAAACACAAATCAAATGAACAAAAATTGAAAACCTCCCCCCCAGACCTGAATTGAACATTGCCTCCAATGTGAAAGCATATAAGAAAACAGAAAACAGGGATTAAGGGTAACTTGGCACTGCACGGTTCATCCTTCAAACATAGCATTTCTCAAAATGCTATCGATGGCTGAGCTCACCCATGGCTCTTCTTCTGACTCACTTTCCGAAGGGTCTGAAACAGAAGAATCATATTGGGCTCCATCGATTATCAACTCATCCATCTGTTCCACGAAGTCTCGGAGCCTTGTGGTCATGTACACTAATTGGAAGTGAAACTCGTCAAGCATACTTAAGTAAATGCCAAACTCATCTCGAATTTTACCTGTACAATACATGTGACTGTTCAACGCAACAATTCTTGTCACAAACCTCCTATCTAGTAGATATTCCCTCCAAGTATCTAGACAACGTGCCAGCGCTGCAAGCTGCATCTCTTCCAATCCACAATTCAGATTCCAATTTGAAATCATGTCTTCAATTTCCTCTATCACCCTACCTCTATGAAACAGAAAGGCATCTATGGTAACTTCTGAGGGATCCATGGCAAACACAACCACGAGCACCTCAATCACCTCCAACACTGGTTGCATAATGGTGTCCTTTCCCAAAGGATCTTCTGGTGGGATAGCTGGCAGTGAGTTCAACAAAACCATTGGGCTAGGCACCTTCACCATACTCAATTCGGACTCCTCCTCCTTGAGCTTTCCACCGACGGCCTCATGGAGTTTCTCCATTGACGAGATCTACAATAAGCAACAATTTGGAGAAGGTTTGGTTCGGGAGGAAGAGAAAGTTGAGATGTTCAGGGGTTAGGTTTAGGTCGACTGAAGATCTGAGGTGAGATCGGGAGAGAGAGGCGCCGCCACAACCCTTAGGTCAAAAAGAGAAGAAAAATGAAATGAAAACAGAAGAGAAGAGGAAGAGACCTTGTGCGCATTATAATTTTGTCACTTGAAAGCGAAACAAAAGGTTACAGCTGTAATGCTTTTCAAGTCTTTTTTACATTTTTTACGTTGGATCCCTCTTTATCAAATTATGGGCTTAGATAATTACATTACGTTGGATCCCTTTTTACATTTTTTACGTTGGAGCCCTATATGATTCAGCTGTAATACTTTACGTTGGATCCCTTTTTACATTTTTTACGTTGGATCCCTCTTTATCAAATGAAATGAACCAAATTATATATGTGATTTAAGTGAATCATAATCCTAAAAAGTAAAGAAAAGTAAATGAAATGAACCAAATTCTACAGAAATCGTGTAGTGTAGAAGAAAGAAATCTACAAATCTTTCTTTGAATGGATAGATTAATTCAAAGGCAAAGAAAGATAAAAGAGGGATGAGAGAAAAACTGGAAATAATATATTGAAGAGAGCTTTTCTTTTGGGTCAAAAACTGCAGAGCTTTAACTTCAATCTGGAAATAATATATTGAAGAGAGCTTTTATTTTGGGTCAAAAAGGAGAAGAAAGACGTTGGGAAAGTTGGGAAAGGGGAAGATTCCTTTCAAAATATGTCAGCAATAGCAATAGAAAAGAGATGTGTCGGCAATAGCAATAGGCTCAAAATATGTTTATTATTATTTTTTTTTATAAAGTTTGGTTTCTTGTAATATTTTAAAAAAAATTTGGGGCCCCAAAAATTGGAGGCCCATGGCCGTCGCCCTCGGTGCCCAGGCTCAGGGCCGGCCCTGTATTTGTGGAACCGTAGTTATGCCCGTTTACACATGTCAAGTTTTAAGAATGGTGATAAGGATACACCGTGGGTTAGAGTGGTGAGCAAAAATATCTCGTGTTCTTGTGTCATTTCCCAATTTTTAACCTCCTTTATAAATTTTATTCATAAACGTCGATATTTCCATCCGTTTATATCCACCTAAACCCTAAATTGAAGAAAAAAACTGTTCCATTCCCCAGTTAAAAAGAACTTGAGGTAGAGCTTGAAAAGGCCATATCTGTGTAAGGTAGAGTATGAAATATGTAAAGAAAAGAGGAAAAAGCCAAACAAATTTTTCGGAAAAGTTGGTCAAAAGATTGGATTGAGTGGGTTAGTATGTGGAAATGTGACTGGTGGTGTAATGGGGAAAGCAAAGTGATGGTTGCTTTAGGATCATCATGTATGTATATATGAGCAATGACACAGCATGCACTTGTGTGACACTTTCTAGTTCACATACTTTGTGTCTGCAAAAGAAGTCATGACCCGACAAAAAGGCAAAGTCAATTACTTGGACTAACTCCACTAGAAGACACATCTTCTGCAGATCGTATTAATTGGGGGAGAGGAAGCAGATAGTAGGGTGTTCGACGGGATGATCATTCAAGGAATGAACAGTTTGCGTTGAATGTACTCGTTGATTAAAAAATAAATAAAAAATGGCTAATGGAGTCCATCCTAAGTGTGAAACAAGGTTTTCATTTGCAAATTAATAATCTCAAAATGGAACTTCAATAACACATCATCAGTGCGTGTGAGAAAAGCCCTACCTTCTCCTAACTTTGACAAAAAGAGAAAACTGTCGGATGGGATGGAAAAGATATTTGCATGATGGAAGGAGAGTGGAGTGGAAAATGTGGCATGGACAATGGTCTTCTGAGTAGACTACAGACCATTCATGTCTCAATGAAAAGACAAGGCGCTTAATTATTGGTTGGATCTCCCAGCAGTGCAATCTGCTTGGTTGTTTCTGTTTCATTTTCCCCTTATTTTTTTTCCTGTAATATTAAGGGCTTCAACAGGAAATGTAAGATTACATCAAATGAATGATAAACTTTCTTCAACTTTCGTATATTGTAATTATATTTTCTTTCAAATGAGTAGTTGGTTAGGTACGAAAATGATTATAGAGCGAGGGAAGAGCAAATGGTTTAGGCTTTTAAGCATGGACGAGGGAAGAGCAAATGGTTTAGGCTTTCAAGCATGGACGAGGGATGAGCAAATGGTTTAGGCTGACAGCGAAAAGTGTTCCAAAAGGTATCAACATATACCTTTCTTCCATAGAAAATTTGGATTAGGTACGAAAATGAGTCTTCTTTTCTCTCTTGGTGTATCAATGGCACAAAACAATATTTTAGTAGTAAAAAAAATACAAATTTATAAATAAACTCAATCCTAGACATATATTTATAAAAAAAAAACCCATAGAAAAAAACGTTTTTGAGAACTTGACAATTAAAAGAGCTATATGTATAGTATGTGTAGAACTAACAATTTTTCTTGAGATTCATGTAGATGTTAGATTAAATTACTCTTGTCCAGGAGCATAATGTAATGGTGCAAATAATATGCCAAGGATCATATGTAGTACCTTTTGGATTTGAAATGACTATATGTTCAATGAGTCATTTGAAATCCGTTTGTTTTCTTAATTTCAAATTCAAATGAACTATATCTAGTTATTTCAAATACGTTTATTATTTTTCTTTAGTAAATTTAGCTTTGTTGCCAAATTCAAATCCTCTTTTTAAAATACTTTCATCCAAACGGAAGTTTTGAGTCTAATTATACTAACAAAATATAGTAAAATCATAGTTTTTTAGAAAACCTAATTTGGTACGTAGAGCCACCTGTTCTACCCAATATAGAGCACCAAACAACATCCGTGAGTTTGTTAAATAGCTTAGATTTTTATCATTTGATTTTTTGTGTTTATGTGATTGATCATCTTCTTTACGACCAACTGAGCTACGAAACCCTTTATGACTTTTTTTGATTAAGAAAGAAAAAGGAAGAAAACATAGTGGAATGCATGAGAGGTGAGTGAACCATATCATGTGCAACCCATTGTTTTGTCTTCAATTATTAACCAAGGACTTGACCAAATTGGTTGCAAGATCCATTGGCATTTTCTTATCAGCATAGCCCACAAGATTAGGTTATTATAAATATATAAATTATAATGCTACCTTATAAAATCGTCATCAATGCGCACGGATTTTGTCTCTGTCTCGAGTCAAGTCATCCCCATAGCCCTTTTTAAATTGGTCATCACTTTTAGCCTTTAGCTTTTGTTCTTTTTCTCTTTTATGTATTATAACTTTTAATTTACATGTTAATTATTTGTCGCTCTTAACATACCGATCAAAGCTGCAGAATAAATTACATATATAAAACGTTGATTACCTGGACTTGATTCGATTCCTGTGAGAATATTACCTTCCAGAGCTGCATAAATTAGTCGACAACAACAACAACATTATTAGTAAATAATAATACTAAAGTGGATTGAAGTTTGGTGACGAGGTAATTTTCATGAAGTCTTCTCTCTTCTAGATGGAATTATTTCTTTAATCCATGCATAAGCCATATAGAAGAACGTCATCTCCTACATTTTTTAAAAAAAAAAATCGTAAATTAAGTTCATACGATGATTATAACATTTGCAAGAAGAGAAAGGTGTCCAAGAACTTATAAATTATCTTAAGAAAAGTTAGATTAGTTCCAAGACGTGCAAACATAGTGAAGAACGTAAAGTAAAATTAATTACAAAAGGAGATGGGAGGACTACATCAAAAAGGTCACTCTTTTTTCTAGGTCTGTAAAAAGGTCAAGTATCCTGTAATTATGTATGTAATATACAAATAATACGTTAGTATGCGTATAATATATAAATAATACGTTAATAGATGTATTATTTTCATGAAAATATAAAATCTATTTTCAACTTCTGTAAAACTTTGGTCATAAAAAAAAAATTACACACATTCTGTTTATATCCAAAACATATTGGATTTTATTTTCATTATCTCTCTTTCAAATGCAAACCATAAAGACTAACGTGGTCCTTTACATATAGAAGCAAGCACAATATCATAAAGGGCGTACTGAGAATTTCAAAGAATATCAGTGGACTAATTTTCTTAAATCTTTTGAAATTTGTTTGTCTGCTTATTTTCAGCCTAGAATCTCAATTATGCATAATGCATGGGCATATCTTCTACGCAATTGACACCTTGTTTTATTTCATAAATGAATTTACGATTTCAACTCATTTGAATTCCATGAGTTTGTCTCTCTTTTTTTCTTTCTTTTTTTTGAAGGGTCATCAATCATGTTCCGCAAGCTGTGTGGGGAGATGATCAGCTAGTTTACTCGGTGTTGAAAGTATTTGTACCACATTAAAAAGTTAAAGAGCCTAGCATGAAATGGCGGATCTAGCCATGTATTGGGTAGGTACCCAAAAAATTTCAGAAAAATAAAATATGTATGATTTGCATGAGAGAGAGAGAGAGAGAGAGTAAATTTTGCATACCCAACTTTATAATCCTAAAAACACCACTGCTAACATGAGTCTATAATTAGTTTTGATTTTAGGTTAAATCTCAACTTCCTTCACTCGATACTTGATTTGACTGTACGTGAAAGAAAGCAACACGTGTTAACAAAAAGAAAAAAAACAAGAAGAATAAAAAACTGGAAATTGTTGCTGTCTATGGAAATTTTTTGTCGCTCTCCACTCCTTATTAACATGCATATGTTGGTTCGCATTAATTCATGGATCTGGCTTTTTTTTTTTTTTTTTATCGGACTCTCAAATTATAGAAATAGGATTGTTGCGTCATATGTGATCGGTTGTATACACCCACCTCTTTAGCCACGTAATAAAAACAATAAACTCATAAATGCATACAACTGGTAAGAGCAACTCCACTCATAAGAGCAGTTCCATCGGTGCTACAGTGCCTCGGGCTGGGGAAAAAAAAAGAAGCAAAAATCGGTTTGCAGCGATGAGCCTAGGCTTGGGCAAGGAGTGGGTCCCACGAACTCAGTTTGGCCCGAAGGCCAGTTCAGCCCGAGGTCCAAAATTAGGGCTGGTGATGATGTCATCGCTGATGCCAGGCTGGCGTCAGCCCACTCATATGATTTTTTTTTCTGTTGCCATGTGGCGTCGTTTGGGCTCTCCGATCTGATTTTTTCCTCCAATCCAACGATAGCCAATTTTTTTGCAATAAAATACTGGAAAAAATTCGAAAAAAAATCCCAAAAATTAATGAATTTTTTTCTATAAATACCAGCCAATTTTTTTTAAAATTTATCTGAAATTTGAAATTGAAAATTTTATCCGATTATGAGATATGAACACGTAGGAACCCGGAAATCTTATCCGAAAATATTATCCAAATTAATTATTGAGGTAAAAAAATTTGTGAAAAAAACAAAAAAATGAATACTAATTGCCCTTACCCATGGTAACGGCTGGAAACACAAAATACTATTTGCAAGGGCAACCACTATTCATGTGAATAGTGGCTACCCTATCTCCCCCCTTGTCATGGCTAAGGGCAAATGGGTGGAGTTGCTATAAGGGCTAAGTCTAAGGCAAGGGCAAGCAAGAGCTGCCACTATTCATGTGAATAGTGTCAGTCTTGTCATTTGTGGTTCCACCCATGAGGGCAAAGTCTAGGGCAAGTCTAAGGCAAATACTATTCATTGTACTTTATTTCCTATTTTTTATACTTTAAACCATTAATTTTGATAATCTTTTGTAATTAAATTTTCGGATAAGATTTTCACCATCTAAAATTGTGCCACGTGTCCCATGTCAGATAAGATTTTCATATATTTAAAAAAAATTATAATCTTATATTTCAAATAAGATTTTCACCCTCTAAAATTGTGCCACGTGTCCCATGTCAGATAAGATTTTCAGATATTTTTAAAAAATTATCATCTCAGATTTCAGATAATATTTTCACCCTCTAAAATTGTGCCACATGTCATCTCTATCTTCTGATAGGGCATATTTTGTCGAATATAAGGCACACGCTCAATTTACCCTTCTAGTAAAAAATTCTTCTTAATTAAATCTAAAACCTCTTGTTGTTAGTTAAGTTAATTTGCTCTGACAAACTAACTCTCCCCCTTCTAGTTTTGGGAGAAAATTGCATCCATAAATCTCATTCTAATTTAATTTTGAATTTTCTCACTTGTGATACTCAAACTTCGACTTAATTTTCATTTCAGTACCAAAACTGTAATTTAGTTCAATTTAATGTAAGTCTAGATGGAGTTTTACATGATATACGGTTCATAGATTAGCATTTGAAGTATGTTCTGTTTTTTTTTTGTTTCTCGTAGTTGTGAATCGGATCGCTTATCTAAATTAATTGTTTGAGTTCTAATAAAACAGCTCTTTAAATGTCTATATCCCATCCCAATTATCAAACAAAATGTTTTGAAAATATCATAGATAGAAGCTGCACTTGAAAATTACATCACAAGGGTGTGGATCAAAATGAACAAACAACTGTTTCCCATTTTCATAGGGATGTTTGAATTGTGAAGGACAAAAAGAGAAAGTTCCAATCACTTGGAACTCCATGCACAAACATTTTAGTCCACCTCTCTACAAACAGTTGTTGGACTACTAACCACTATCAGACAATGTTTTCTTGGGATTGATGACCCAAAAATTCGTAAATTCTCTGCCAAGATAAGGCAAAAGAAAGAAAAATTATCCCACTAAAATTATTAGTTATCGCAATCATTACAGAATCATAGTAAATTAATTTTGTCAAATACTTCCAGAAGGTGGATCCCGCGTGTCCCTTTTAGATACACGGACTCAGTGCATTGAATCTTCCTTGATGTCTGATGAAATATATAATATAAAAACATCCTCACCACTCATTTTTGTCTGGCTCTTGGCGCGCATGCGATTGGGATTGGCACACGTGTGAGTTTAACGTTATCCACGTTTTTATTAGCGAACGGCCTGTGTGTGAGGGAGTGTTCAAAGTCAACACGGGCGGCTTCACGCTGCCGTGCTTCACCCATATTCCTGTTCTTTTTGATAAGATAGTCGCCGTCTTAAAGAATATTTTTGAGTAAGTCAAGTGACTAATTAATATTATTCTGGCAAAAAAAGAAAAAGAAAAAGAAAAAGAAAGTGACTAATATTATTATTATTATATTTTTTTTTTTCACTCCATCAGCTATTATAACTCTAATTAAGAACAAGGAAAATAAAACTCTAAATTATGTGTCGGTCAGTTCTTCTTCAGTCTGCATGTTTTTATTGCAAACTATATTATAGAAAAGCATTGGGTCTAGTTGTGTTGGTATTCATTTAGATGGTGGTTGTCTTATGTTCGACTCACATAAATGACGATGATAATATTGTGATGAGATTGATATCTAGTTGTGACTCCTCATAGCGATTGTACATCTTTATTGTGAGTATATTAAATTGTCGTAAAAATATCTTGTAAACATCCTATCATTTGTCAAAAGAAAAAAGTCCACAATTAAACTTATTAAACTTTTGTTTGAAATATATGAAAGATTAGAAAAATGTTAGTTGAATTGTATTTCTCTTTTTAATATTGAAAATTTTATAAAGTTCGAATTATTCATCCCCTACTAATAGAAAAAGAGGTTTTATATCCTGAATTTTTTAAAAGTTCTCATTTTAGTCCTCAGAATTTGTGGTCCTTAACCCTTTTGTCCACGTATCAGTTTGGTCATGGTAATCACATTTCATCAAAACCTTCAATGAAATTGGTCATGTGTCCAACTTTAAACGGGTAATCTTAAGATAAAAATTCTAAACAAAAAATATAAAGAAGCTTTGATAGCAATTTGTCTCGTATGAATAAGGAGTTAAAAATGATTGAGAGATTTCATATCCATATTTGATATCCAAACTTATTGAAATTTATTATATTTGATATGAAAATGGAGAGATTGTCCTTCACTGAAATCACGTTAATCTCTGCACAACATGTATGTCCCGACTGTCTGATTTCGTAAAAAATTATGTTAATTTGCTAATGTGGCATGCATGTGAGGCCCACAAGCACTCAAATCACGTCACTTGGACATTGAGGATTTACCCTTTAAAAAAAAATTATAACAAAACACAAAAAGAAACTCCACGATGACTCGATGGTTTCGACTCGACGATAATTTGGTCTGGTAGGCAGAGGAGCAGGTAGCGTTGCCATCAATTACTACGATTTGGATAAGTTCAAGGTGTTATAAACAAACACAAAAAGAAACTTCACGATGACTCGATGGTTCCGATTCGACGACAATTTGGTTTGGTAGGCAGATGAATAGGTAGCATTACCGTCAATTACTACGATTTTGGATAAGTTCAAGGTTTGAGTCCCTCCAAGATAACAAAAAACTTGATTTCAAGTACAACCCCCATTAGAACTAATTGGGTCACAACTCATCTCATCAATTAATTTTCACGTGGTTGCAACATCAAGTAACATGTCACGTAATATTACCAATATACTCAATTATAGCACTTGTGTGTGTTATATATATATTAACAATACATATATAGCAATTAGTCATCCATTATGTGATTATAATTTAAAGTGAATTAGTATACCACATCAACAAGCCATATAACCAATGGCCGATCTAGCCATGTATTTGGTAGGCAGCCGCCTACTTGAAAATTTTCAAAAAAATAAAATATGTATGTAGCTCCCTAAACTCTAGACCCTAGAGGCGTAAGCATGATGAGAGAGAGAGAGAGAGAGAGAGAGAGAGAGAGAGAGAGAGAGGAGAGAGTTTAGTATGTAAATTTTGCCTACCCGACTTTTGAATTTTGAAACTGCCACTGCATATAATGCAATATCTCGTCTCACTAATCTCATGTTGCTAATGGTCATAGGTGTATACATTGAATAGGTGCAAACTAAGTCACAACATAGAGAGAGAGAGAGAGAGAGTTTAGTATGTAAATTTTGCCTACTCGACTTTTGAATTTTGAAACCACCACTGCATATAATGCAATATCTCGTCTCACTGATCTCATATTGCTAATGGTCATAGGTGTATACATTGAATAGGTGCAAACTAAGTCACAACATGCACGCACAGAGAGAGAGAGAGAGAGAGAGAGAGAGAGAGAGAGTAGTATGTAAATTTGTGCGTACCCAACTTTTGAATTCTAAAACCACCACTGCATATAACATTAAAGTACGCAATATCTCTTTTCGCTGATCTCATGTTGCTAATGTTCATAGGTATATACATTGAATAGGTGCAAACTAAGTCACAACATGCACGCACAGAGAGAGAGAGAGAGAGAGAGAGAGAGAGAGAGAGTAGTATGTAAATTTGTGCGTACCCAACTTTCGAATTCTAAAACCGCCACTGCATATTACATTAAAGTACGCAATATCTCTTTTCGCTGATCTCATGTTGCTAATGTTCATAGGTATATACATTGAATAGGTGCAAACTAAGTCACAACATGCCAAGACTCATCAAAATGCCTCCTTTACTTATTACTCGCAATGATGCTTTCAATCCTCATTCCCTTGCCAACACAAATTTTCCTCTTCCTATTTTCTTCTTTTTCTTCTTTTGCTCTGTTTTGCAAGTCTAGATGATTTTCTGTGGGTCTTGTTTTTAGCTCTTGTTTTAAGTCAAATGTACATGACCTACATACCTTGGTGGCTGCTAGTTCTCCTCAGTTGCTTCCGATCTTCAACAACTGCAAGTGGGCCACAACCTCCACACAACTCATATGGCTCGTGAAGAAGTGGGGGAACAAAGGCAAAAAGTGGTGAAGATACACAATATCTTCCTTTCCAACCATTTTCATATAAATTAAAAAAATCTTAAGCTTGAGACAAAAATTAAAAAGTACAAATATTGTTAATAATTAAGGAGTGGAAAACAAAAAAGAAAAAGAAAAAAAGTAGTTGAAAACAAAGATACAGCTACTAGAATGACAAGGGTACCTTAAAATGGTGCGGTGTGTCAATGGATTTTTGTGTTTATGGCCACGCCATACATTCAATAATGCAGTTGAAACTAACACCAACAAAACCATAAATACATATTATATATTAATGAAAAAGCATTTCGGTTGTTAAATTGAAGCTCATTTGAATTTTTCAAAATATTTTTTCATTTTCCATTGCATTCTTTAGTTTCGAACTCGAAATTAATTCGAAATTTCTTTGAACCTACAGATTGAAAGAGCTTCGATTTTATTATCTTATCCTTTGTTTGTATGGTAGTATGTGAGTTTTATAAATTTTAGAATTTCCAATTTAGAAGGTTCCTAGAAATAATAAGTAAAATGTAAAATCTTAATTTGGTCTCATGTAAAAAGACAACGTACATTGAAACCCAATCGACAAGTGGGCAATAATTATGAGCACTCAAGTTCAACATCTTATAGTTCAAAATGGCACTCTTCAGAGTCGCACTTCAAAAGTTCCCTCTTCGAAGCTCCATTCCCAAAAGTCTATCCTCCCGTCAACCCCCAGACATGTCGTCATTGACAAACCGGGAAAACCATCTCCGCCTCTACCTCCTCTTTGTCCTCTGCCTTCTCTCCGACACAAAAGTCGCCGCTGTGGACGAGCTTCAAATTCTCTTGAAACTCAAATCCACATTCCAAAACTCGAACACCAACAGCAGCATATTCAGCACATGGAACTCCTCCAGTGCCCCGTGCAGTTTCAGCGGAATTGTCTGCAATGAAAAGAATTCAGTTCGAGAAATCGAGCTTTCGAATCAGAACCTTTCTGGGTTTCTTGCGCTGGACGAAATATGCCAGCTCCAATCCTTGGAAAAACTAGCTTTGGGATTCAACTCTTTGAATGGCGCGATCAAGGAGGACTTGAACAACTGCACAAAATTGAAGTACTTGGATTTGGGAAACAATTTGTTCACAGGATCGTTCCCTGAGATATCATCCTTGTCCGAATTACAACATCTTCATTTGAACAACAGCGGAATTTCGGGTACTTTTCCATGGAAATCATTGAACAACATGACGGGTCTGATTCGGCTGAGCTTGGGAGACAACCCTTTTGATCAAAGCCTCTTACCAAGCGAAATCTTCAATCTCAAGAATCTCACCTGGCTTTACTTGGCAAATTGTAGCCTCCAAGGACCAATTCCGAAGAGTATCGGAAACCTCACAGAGCTTATCAACTTGGAGTTATCTGATAACAGCATGGTGGGAGAAATTCCGTCCGAGATTGGCAAGCTCACCAAGCTCTGGCAGCTGGAGCTATACAGCAACCAATTGAACGGAACGCTTCCTTTCGGGCTAAGAAACCTCATAAACCTCGAGAATTTTGATGCCTCGGATAACTTACTCGAAGGCGATTTGTCAGAGCTGGGATTCTTGAAGAACATAGTTTCTTTGCAACTGTATAATAACGGCTTATCTGGAGAAGTGCCAGCTGAGTTCGGCGAGTTCAAGAAGCTTGTGAACCTGTCTTTGTACACAAACAAGCTGACAGGTACTTTGCCTCAGAAACTGGGCTCCTGGTCTAAAATTGACTTCATCGATGTTTCTGAGAATTTCTTGACGGGAACTATTCCACCTGATATGTGCAAGATGGGGACGATGAGGGGCCTTTTATTCCTGCAGAACAAGTTCACAGGCGAAATTCCTCAAAATTACGCCAAGTGTTCGACATTGAAGAGGTTCAGAGTCAAAAACAACTCGCTCTCTGGTGTTGTTCCAGCCGGGATCTGGGGCTTGCCGAATGCGGAAATCATTGACCTTACTTCGAATCAGTTGGAAGGTATGATTACTTCTGATATCAAAAGCGCTAAGATGCTTGCACAGTTGTTCGTCAGTTACAATCGATTATCTGGAGAATTGCCAGATGAGATTTCCGAAGCAACATCTTTGGTGTCCATTGTTTTGAATAACAATCGATTTTCGGGTAAAATTCCGGGGACTATTGGAGATATGAAGCATCTGGGTACTCTGTACTTGCAGAGCAACATGTTCTCTGCTTCAATACCAAAATCTTTAGGAAGCTGTCTTTTCCTGAGTGACTTGAACATAGCCAACAACTTGCTTTCTGGAAACATCCCATCATCTTTAGGCTCTCTTCCAACCTTGAACTCTCTGAATTTATCACAAAACCAACTTTCTGGTCAAATCCCAGAAAGCTTAGCATCTTTAAGGTTGAGCATTCTTGATCTATCCCAGAACAGACTCACCGGTGCCATACCAGACACTCTGTCGATTGCAGCCTACAACGGTAGCTTTTCTGGTAACCTGGGTCTCTGCAGCATGAACATCAACTCCTTCCCGCGGTGTTCATCTAGTTCGGGCATGTCCAAGGATGTCCGCACATTGATTATTTGCTTCTCAGTAGGCTCAGCAATCTTGCTTCTGTCCCTCACATGCTTCTTGTTCTTAAAGAAGAGCGAAAAGGATGACGACCGTTCATTAAAGGAAGAATCTTGGGACCTAAAGTCATTCCATGTGTTGAGCTTCACTGAGGGTGAGATTCTTGATTCCATTACGCAAGAGAATCTAATTGGAAAAGGGGGTTCCGGAAATGTTTACAGAGTTGTACTTGCTAATGGTAAGGAACTCGCTGTAAAACACATATGGAACACCGATCCAAGTGGCAAGAAAAAGTTCAAGAGCACAACTCCAATGCTCGCTAAACGTGGTGGAAAGTCGAAAGAATTTGATGCTGAGGTGGAGACCTTGAGCTCAATTAGGCATGTGAACGTGGTGAAGCTGTATTGCAGCATTACAAGTGAGGACTCAAGCTTGTTGGTGTATGAGTACATGCCGAATGGAAGCTTGTGGGATCGGCTTCATATGTGCCAAAAGATGAAGCTTGATTGGGAGACAAGGTATGAGATAGCAGTGGGAGCAGCCAAAGGGTTGGAGTATCTGCATCATGGCTTGGAGAGGCTGGTGATGCACAGAGATGTCAAGTCTAGTAACATTTTATTAGATGAGTTTTTGAAGCCTAGGATTGCTGATTTTGGGCTTGCCAAGATTGTTCAGGCTAGTGCAGGCAAGGACTCGACCCATGTGGTTGCTGGAACACATGGCTACATTGCTCCTGGTAATTAATGAAATTCTCTCATTTTATTTTAATTCTGTAATTTTGAGTTTTTTTATTTTATTTCATTGTGCTAATGTAATTGTTAATTACGCAGAATATGGATACACCTACAAAGTGAATGAGAAGAGTGATGTGTATAGCTTCGGAGTGGTGTTAATGGAGCTAGTGACCGGGAAAAGGCCGATTGAGCCAGAGTTTGGGGAGAACAAGGACATAGTGAGCTGGGTATGCAGCATGCTCAAGAGTAGAGAGAGCATATTAAGTATGGTGGACTCGTATCTTCCAGAGGCCTACAAGGAAGAGGCTATCAAGGTGTTGAGAATTGCAATTCTATGCACAGCTAGGCTTCCTGAGCTAAGGCCTTCCATGAGAAGTGTGGTTCAAATGCTAGAGGAGGCTCATGAGACATTTAAATTGATGGGAATTGTTATCAGCAAAGATGGCACTGCTTATAATAAGAAAATGGAAGTACTGAAGGGTACAGAGAAGTGAAATTAATCAAGAATCAGGCTTCGAAAATCTGTCGAAGCACCTCGATTATCCCCACGTAACCTAAAGCTTAACATGGAATTATTGTGTAATATATGAAAGCTGAGATTGCTTGTAACATATAAGCCAGAGCCTGCAGATCATTATATTTACATATATATGTTTGTAAGTTTGTGGATGTAAAATAGTTGCGGGCAGGGCTCCATTTTGTACCCTATGTAGAATATATCTACTAGTTAGTCCTTAGCTCCCTTCAGGAGTTGAGTTTCATTGAAAGGAGATCTACTGTTTATTTTAGTTTCTCTTATTATTGTTAATTTTTGGGTAATTGGAACAATTTTTTGGTACGCAAAATAACCAAACAATAGAAAGAGAAACGGAAAAGGAAAATTCAATTGGAATATTTGCTTTTTGAGGTAGGTAAGTGGCTTCTCAGATGGTTTATGTGTCTCTCATTTTAGAAATGGATGCTCAAGAGGTGATTAGATGTTTGAATGCTTCAGAGGAACGCATGGATTCCTATGGTACACTGATAGCAGAAGCGCAAACATATCGAAGGCTTTTTCCTGCTGTGATTTGTCAATATGCCTCTCACAATTGTAATAACGTAGCACATTTCCAGGCTAAGAGAGCGTTGTTATTTTCAGGTTTAGATTGAAGAGGGGGCCTCCGTGGCTGTCCAACGTGTTACTCTCTGATGGTTGTCTCTTCTGTTTTCCAAAACCTGCTGCAGGTTGGACTAGTTTTCAAATCACCTGTTCCCCAACCTACATTAGATTCACAGGTTCTTATTGATTCTAGTTGTTGTTGCTTGATCCATAATATGTATTTACTTTGTTGTTTCTTTTGCTTCCCACCCTTTTGATGCATTGGTTGGTTTAGTTAACAACAGTAGTGTTTTCGTTTGGTTGATTCTGGTGTGGTTTTTTGTTTTGTTTGTCCTCGCTTGATGCCTGCGTTTTCCTGGTTTTGTAGTTCCAGCTTCTATTTTGTCTTGTTTTCTATGCTTTTTGAGGTTTTACTAGGTTCCTTTCTATTACTTGATCTGCTTGTTTTCAGATTTTTCTTGGTTAGTAAGATTCTGACTTATTCGTGGTTTTGTTGTCTGTTTTAGTTCAGGTTTGTCTTTCCTCTGCTCTCAGTCAGTTTTTTATTGTTGTTCTTTTGAGTTTTGTTTTTTATTGTGCTATATTTCTCTTGTCAGTCTCTTTGTTTTTCATCATCGAGGTTTCCTTTTGGCCTGCTGTTTGTTCGTTTTCCTTCTGCTGTTTTTGAGGTGTTGGTTTAGTTTCCTATTCTGTTCTTGTGTTTTTTCTTTTCTTTTCTGCTGTTTGTGTCATTTCGTTTTTTTTTTTACCTCTGTCATGGTTTTACTGTTAGATTTTGGTCATCTTCTTTTTTGCTACTTTTTAGGTTTCTGTTTGCTCGCTCTTAATTTAATTTCCCTTTTCTTGTTTTGTCAGGGTTTAGTTTTAGTTTTTGTCCTGTTGTGTTGTGTTCTTCCAGATGGCTTTAGGTATGTTCCTGTGTCTTTATTTTGTTACTTATTTTCTCTTATCTTTTGGAGACCCTTGCAGGTTGCCAGGTTTGTATATGATCCTCTCTTCTACTTCTCTTTAGTTTTTGTTCCAGTTTATTTGGTTCCTTGTCTTCATTCAATTTGGTTTCTTGGTTGGGGTTCAACTCCTTTTGTATTGTGCTGGATTGGTTCTTGCCATTTTTCCTTTTCTTCTCTTCCCTTACTGTTTGTATGTGTTCCCTTTATTATTAGTTTTGTTTCTTTCTTTATGCCTTATTTTACTTTCTGCTTGTTTAAGTAGTTTATAAAGTTCTAGCAGACTACATCAAGGAGAAGAGTAAAGAAACTACAAGCAATTCCTCAAAACTTCAATCAGATCATACCAAACAAGAAGAAAGCCGTAGATGACTCGAACAAAGGATCGAGGTAAAAAACTGAATAGTACATTCTTCCACAGCCAAAATTACAAATCTGAATCACTTTTAGTTGGGGACTTCTTCAGCAAAGTTCATGGTAACCAGTAACAGAAACTGTCAGCAAAAAAGAAAGAAAAGAAACACACTAAAAAACTTAGTTGAAGTCCCTTGTTCTTTGTGTCCCCTTTTGAGGTTAAGGAATCAGCCAGTCTTATGATTATGCAGACTATTGATCCAAGTAGTTTCGAAGCTGTGACATGTGGAGCAAAAGTTCATCCCTGCTCCTTTACCCCCCTTCATTTTGTCACACTTGGTGAAGAAGACAAAAGTTATCGGTAGCTAAAAGCAGAAGGAGCAGAAAATCATGGGCATATTATGAAGAGCAGTGTACATTGTTACGTCCAAGCCAATCAGCGCAGTCTAGGTCGATCTTCTGAGGTAGAACACTAGCATCAACTAGAAGTAGCAAAAAGAAACCTTTAGTGAATGCAGACCAATCCATTTGAGCAGCTTCTGGAGCTTTAGCAAACCTACAAACAAAGAAAATCAATAGGCACAGAAAAGTTGAAAAACCAAAAAGAAAAAGAAAAAGAGAAGAGAAGGCTAACAATAACCAACATTGAAATAACATGATTTATTCCTCATTGACACTGCAGCACATAGAAGCTTCAAAAGAACGAAACCCAGAATATGGCTCGTGCCACCTCATTGTGCTCTTGACAGATCATTCAAAGATCTTATCTAAAGCACAATGTAAGGTCTCTAAGTCATTGTTAACATGAATTATGCCTAAATTTGTTAGAGTAGATAAGGATCAGCAGAGGCTCAAGCACCATGGTCATACACTAAAGGCAGAAATAGGTGCTTCTTTTATGGGTAAAAAATCTCCATTATCACAAGTACGCATATTAGCCATCCATATTAGATAAATAAGTACTAGGGACAACACTTAAAAATATGATGTCATAAGACATAGATATTCAACATTTGTTATAAGTCAATCACCAAAGCCTCAATCACGACGAGTACTTGGGATCCTAGAGAGAGTTGGTTGGTCATACAGAGAGCTGCAGTCTAAAGGAAGTAGCAGGCCTTGAAATGCATGTCATATAAGATGCTAGACAACAGTATATGAGTGAAAAATTAGCTTTATGTGCTACTGTGTCATCCCATACTAATACTTACACGAGTGAAGTAGCAGGCCTTGATAGTTTCCCTATGTGCAACTAGTTCCAGACATTCACAAATGGAGATGAGGGCCTTACCCAAAACCAGGCAAATCCACAAAGTACCAACTTTTATTCACCAACAAATGATTGGTAAGCTTAGTCTTCCCTACACAAAATTACACAAAACTAAGCAAACCCCAGAAACTAAAACACACTAAAACCAGAAGAAAGAAAAGAAACCTGGTTTGTACTGGTACAGAAGTCCTAAACCTTCTCATGTTATGGGAACTTGTAATACTAAAAAGCAAGTGCCTTCAAGCCCATTTCCAACTTTGTGCATGGATGTATGGTCTATTAGTTTGGTCCGTAACATTAGCCTTTGTGAGAAGCAAGCCCATTCATCCCCCAGAGTCCACTCTTTGGATTTTTTTTAATTTTTTTTTTAATTTGCACACTTTCATGAGAACCATGACAAAATTTCAAAGTAATCTCTCACAATTTGACATGTGTCAAATGTGATTTACAGTAACTAGAAATGCACTGTCCTATCAATATCGCTTCATATTCCATCCTATAAAAAACGATTGAATTGCAACAAAAGAGAGAGAGAGAGAGAGAGAGAGAGTATTGACTATATCAAAAGCAGACTTTATATTCTATCTTATAAGATAAGGATTTTGAGGAATATTTTACTTGATCTAGTGGGACGCGGCCTGCCGCAGCATGAAATGTGTGTGGCCATTTGCAGGCCCTTAGTTACAATTTTGATTATCAATTGCTTGCTTCTATTAATCTAGCCAATCAAACATGAGCACCTGGCAGGCATCACTCATCTGAAGTGCTTGTCAATTCGTCACCAAAAAAGACAAAGCATGTCTCCAATGTTTTTTCAGCAATGCCCCATGCTATTTTGCGCTCATGATTCAGGCGCATGTTAGCCTCCACCCAAAGGAAAAGTGTGGGTCTCTCTCTAAAAGCAAAAGCAGCTTGTAAGGCATTTCCAACTAAGATTTGGTGAAATTCCCAACTTCTATGGCTTTTCAAGAGTGGGGGTATCTAAGTATCTTTGCTTTGCGCTTCATCATTGAGCACTCTTATGATCCTCCTATCCAACAAGAGATTCCCTTCAATGATTCATAAGGGTTGTTGGAGAGGCCTATTGGGCTTTTTTCTTAGTGACCCATTGAGTTCAGCATGCTACAATCTACATGTTTATCCAAATAATTAAGTGAAGTGGTTAGATTTTGGTTGGTAAGATCATATTTTGAAGAAAGAAATATGGGAATGAGTTCAGGCCTACATATGGCTCCGTCCCTATTAGTGCACATAACCCTACTTTCGTCTTCATATATTTAAACTCTTCGAAATTCTTTCCTTTTGATTTGACTGTTGCGAAGTTCTTGATAGACATAGCATTGGTGTCTCATTGACAACTAGCTAGAAGCTTTTTGTGTTCTTGGTAAGGATTAGATGGATAATCCGCAATTATGGTGATTTTCTGTAACCACCAAAACAACCTCTCTAGTTTCTGAAGGGAACCACATTTAAGATTTCATAAAATGAGTTCTGAAGTGTGTTACAAATCAAATGGTTTGTATTGCTTTTGGATGTTTACCAGTTTGTAAGTGGATACAAAAGTAAGCCAACAATCGACATTACCATTTCATCATTTGTTTTCCTGTATTTTAAGTTTATTAAAAGATTCATCGTGATAATGGTCATCTAGTCATGGTAACGGGGCCATGGCAGCACCCAACTTAGGCAACATGTGCCTTAGAAGGGAGGTGAATTTTTTTAAAATCTTGGTTTCTTTTGTGCGAGTAGAATCATGTTATGCTTACAAAATGAATAGGGCAACTAATGAGGTCATGTTCATATTAGAGTCCTTGGGAAGAGATTTGCTTTCTCTAATATGTAGTCAAAAGACTTTCAAAATGGATCACGTCAAATTTTTGGACGAAAAAATAAACAGAGTTAAACTATAAGTACACATTGTAATTAAATTTTAATTGAATTAAAAAAAAATTGACTAATTTATTTCAAATTGCACGTAAGCTATAACCCAGGTGATATTAGTGTAAATTTTTCCTCTTTATAGATCAAGGAAGTAAAATAAATGAATAAAAAGTTGTTGTAAAGTCTTGAATTCCAAAGAAAAGGAGGACTTGCGATGTAAACCCATCAGATTTAAAGCAGTAATAGAAGTCTCAGCAATGAATGATCTTCTGTGGATTTTGTAAAACAAACTACAATGCTGCCCTACTTTTTTGGTGTGAATTCCATGTTAGAGAATATAAAGTCTCGAAAATTTGAGTAAATAAATTACAACTTATAATAAGTGGTTCCACTTCTAATAATACTGAGATCTTTTGTGATAAAATCTTACACCTGCTGGGCTTTGTAGGTGGTTAAGTTGGAGACAATTTCGATGTTGCTAGTAGCGGGACTCCAACCTAGACCCAGACCGCCCACACCTTGATTGGGTGTGGTCATCGACCTGATCGACTCCGACCCAAACTATAACTAATGAATACACAGACCCAGATGATTAACTCCGATGTGAACCTTGCTCCATATGTGGCCCGTCTCTCTGAAATTTAACATTCCCCATAACACAATTTTATAATGGATGTGATTCCCAACTTATCCACCTCCATCCAATTAGGAATTTTAGGGATTATTGTACTCTTCTTTGCCACTAAACCAAAAGCTCCAAAACTAGGATACTGATCATAAACAAATTCACAAGTAAAATTCTTCACCCCTTGAAAAAATGTAGAATATGCCACCATTTAGATTTTGATTGCCCTAAATGGTCACCTGAAAAAGGTTTGTTTGCCATTATATGCTGCTTTTGTTCTTCTTCTTATCTTCCAACAACTGTTTCATTGCCGTCATTACTAAGCCACATGTTGAGAAGAGACTCTTGGATAAAAATCATCTCTCTCAACCAATTGGAGAGTAAATCAAGTTTACAAAACAACACTGGTTTACAGGAGGACTGAAAAAAAACTACCACCCAATAGGCTTATAAATTCTAAAATCTTCTGCAAACTGTAGGAAAGCACAATACAGCAGAAAAGCACCCAAAATACCAAATATGCTGAAAACCAACTAGCAGCGGCAGACCAGGTGATGCTTAAACAGTAAATTAGTGTAATTAGCACTTATGGACTACATTAGATATAATTAGTAGATAATTTTTTTTATTTGACTAGCTTCATTCTGAAGTTTTTTGAATATCAACATATTTTAGTGTAAATATTTTTTTAAAAGAATTATTCCCATAAGATATATAATATATTCTGTAACAATATATAATCCAGACTCCCAAGTACTAAATTGTCCATCAGCACTTGTTTCTATACAAGAGACTCAATTCCATTCAATTATGGAGATGACTAGTACTTTGATTCAATGGCCATTCTATACACCTAAGTTCTTCACAATATAACTCCAAGAAGTGAGCAGCACAACTAGAGTGATATATTGTTATACGGTGAGATTCCTAATTTACTCCTAAGATTCACAGAAAAATTGACGGACGTGACTGAAAAAACTAAACATGGGACACATAGTCGAATTGAAGGATTACGAGAACTAAAAATTGAGTTGAGAGGTTAAAATGTAGCTTGTGGATAAATTTAAGAACCATGACAAAAAAAAAAGCAACACAAGAAAAATAACAAAAAATGAAAAACACATGGCCATACAGTGGAAAAGTTTCTGCAGACATGGTTTCTCAGCTGAAGATAAACCCTAACAGTACCAATAAGTCAATAACCCAAGCACTTGTATCGAAATTCATAAGTTGCATATGCCCTCTACTCTCTAGCAGAAGATACTCTAATTGCATTTAGTATTTCTGATTTTTCTACTAGCATAGCAATTAGACCCTGTTTTTCCAACACGGTACGCGTACTCTGTGATCGGTATTTTGGTTATACAAAAATACATAAAATTGGTGCCCCAGCAGTCACAGCTACAGAAAATTCATATAAATATCATAATTGATCAGGTGTGTCTGTATCTAACTTTGTGAGTGGTATTGGGGGGGTCCTCTTAGAAGAATGAGATTCATGGAGACAAATACAATTTTCTTTTAGTTTTGTCATGTGGCTATCAGTATAAAGTACTTGGCACTGATGTTATTCTCCTACTACGTACATCTAGTGGAGTATAAACATAAAGCCTCTTTATGCAAAGATATGCCATCTCTCTCTCTCTCTCTCTCTCTCTCTCTCTCTCTCTCACACACACACACACACATCAGTACTCTGTTCTACTGCACAAACCCTGCTTTTTCATCATCAAGGCTGCTTGTTTTTGCTGCACCCAATGATCCCCTCAATCATCACATTTATATACTTCTTCTCTTCCTCTCCTCCTTCCCTGCCACAATTACTACCAGTTTTTTAACTACCCTTTATTTCCTTCTCTCTCTTTTTCCTCTTTCCATCTTTGATCTCTTCAAATATGACTTCTCCTAATCATCTCACCTACTGCCTTTCTCTGTCCCTTATAATATACTTGGTTTTTCATTCTTCCCAAGCCATGATCAGCACCACCAACACTAACCAGTCTCAGTTTTTTGTGCTCATGATAAAGTCTCTTTCAGATAATTCAGGCAATTCCTTGTCCGATTGGGATATCACAGGAGGAAAAACTTACTGTAACTTCTCTGGTGTCACCTGCAACAATGAAGGGTATGTTGTGGAGATGGATATCTCCGGTAGGTCAGTCTCCGGCCACTTTCCTGCAGATATCTGCGCTTACCTGCCAGAGTTGCGCGTTATTCGTCTTGGTCGTAACAATCTCCAGGGTGACTTTCTGGATAGCATCACCAACTGCTCCGTCCTGGAAGAGCTTAGCATGGATCACTTGTTCCTCAGCCAAACGCTTCCAGATTTTTCACGCTTGAAATTTCTAAGGATACTTGACCTGTCTTACAACTTGTTCAAAGGCAAATTCCCCATGTCAGTATTCAATCTTACCAACCTTGAGGTGCTCAACTTCAATGAGAATGGAGCTTTCAACTTATGGCAACTACCAGAGGATATTCACAGGCTGACAAAGCTCAAATCTATGGTCTTGACAACATGCATGGTGCAAGGAAAGATCCCAGCATCAATAGGAAACATGACTTCTCTTGTTGATCTTGAATTGAGTGGAAATTTCCTGGGGGGTCAAATTCCAGCAGAGATTGGTTTGCTCAAGAATTTGAAACAATTAGAGCTTTACTACAACCAATTTGGTGGAACTATTCCTGAGGAGCTTGGAAATCTCACAGAGCTCATAGACATGGACATGTCCGTCAATAAGTTGACTGGAAAGATCCCAGAATCTATTTGTCGCCTTCCCAAGCTCGAAGTTCTGCAACTCTACAACAACACCCTTTCAGGTGAAATCCCAAGTGCGATTGCAGACTCGAAAACACTGAGCATGTTATCACTTTACGACAATTCTTTGACCGGTGAAGTTCCAAGAAATCTGGGGAAGTTATCGCCTATGATTGTCCTAGACTTGTCAGAGAACCGTCTTTCTGGTCCATTGCCAACAGAGGTTTGCAAGGGAGGTAAGTTGCTCTACTTCCTAATGCTGGAGAATAAGTTTTCTGGAGAGATACCAGAGAGTTATTCAGAATGCCAGTCTCTTCTTCGATTTCGACTTAGCTATAATAGTTTGGAGGGTTCAATACCTGCAGGACTTCTTAGTCTTCCCCATGTTTCAATCTTTGATTTGGGTTACAACAATTTGAGTGGTCAGATTGCTGATACACTTGGAAGGGCTAGAAATTTGTCAGAGCTGTTTATACAGAGCAACAGAATTTCAGGTGCTCTACCCCCTGGAATCTCTGGAGCAATCAGTCTAGTGAAGATTGATCTCAGTAATAATCTTCTTTCTGGTCCAATTCCTTCTGAAATTGGCAATTTAAAGAAGCTAAATTTACTGATGTTGCAAGGCAACAAGCTCAACTCTTCCATTCCGGATTCGCTTTCTTCACTAAAATCTCTCAATGTTCTTGATCTCTCCAACAACCTCTTGACAGGAAATATCCCAGACAGTCTCAGTGAGTTGTTACCAAACTCTATCAACTTCTCAAACAATAAGCTTTCTGGTCCAATTCCTCTTTCATTGATTAAAGGAGGGTTGGTGGAAAGCTTTTCTGGGAACCCAGGTCTCTGTGTTTCAGTCTATGCTAATTCATCAGATCAAAATAAGTTCCCCACATGTCCACAATCTTTCACCAAAAAGAAACTAAATTCTTTCTGGGTAGTTACCGTTTCAGTAGTCATCATCCTCATTGGAGCTCTGCTGTTTCTAAAGCGCCGGTTTGGAAAAGAAAGAACAGAGGTGGAACATGATGAAACCTTGTCCTCATCATTCTTCTCATATGATGTAAAGAGCTTTCATCGAATCAGCTTCGACCACCGCGAGGTCATTGAAGCCATGGTTGATAAGAACATAGTAGGCCATGGAGGATCTGGGACAGTATACAAGATTGAGTTGAGCAGTGGTGATGTGATTGCAGTGAAGAGGCTGTGGAGTAGGAAAGCAAAAGATTCTGCAGAAGATCAGTTGTTTATAAACAAGGAGTTGAAAACTGAGGTCGAGACTCTGGGAAGTATAAGGCACAAAAACATTGTCAAACTGTACTGCTACTTCTCAAGTTTGGACTGCAACCTTTTGGTTTATGAGTATATGCCAAACGGTAACCTTTGGGATGCCCTTCACAAAGGTCGGATCCATTTGGATTGGCCTACCCGCCACCAGATTGCGCTCGGGATTGCGCAGGGTTTGGCATACCTCCACCATGATCTGATGCCTCCAATTATTCACAGAGATATTAAGTCTACAAATATCCTGCTTGATGTCAATTACCAACCCAAGGTTGCAGATTTTGGCATAGCCAAGGTTTTACAAGCAAGAGGAGGGAAAGATTCCACAACCACTGTTATTGCTGGGACATATGGTTACTTAGCTCCAGGTAATTTTTCTGCCCCAACTTACATTCACAGTTACATGACAATTTTTATGATATAATAAACGCTTTTATATGTTACTTTCTGCATTAAATTTTGGTTTTGGTAAGTTTTCTGTAGCCAACTTTTTATGGCTGCTCTAAGTTGTTGCTTTTTTAAAGCTAAGAAAGTACTATATCCATGATATCTTGATTTACTTTTAGTAAGCTGTGTTTTGACACAAGGCAATCTGAAAAACAAAAAACAAAAAAGTAGTTCCTAAAATCAACAGTGTCCTATTATAGTGTCACTTAGCCTTTTGGCTTAATTTACTCATTTCTCCAAATCAATTTTGGATGGATTACATAGAATGTTTCACTAAATTTAATTGATGTCTGTGACAGAATATGCATATTCATCCAAAGCAACAACCAAGTGTGATGTCTACAGTTTTGGGGTAGTCTTAATGGAACTGATAACTGGGAAGAAGCCAGTGGAGGCAGAGTTTGGAGAGAACAAGAACATCATATACTGGGTTTCAAACAAAGTGGACACTAAAGAAGGAGCCATGGAGGTTCTAGACAAGCGACTATCAGAGTCATTCAAGGAGGAGATGATCCAAGTTCTTCGCATTGCCGTTCGATGTACCTACAAGGCTCCTTCTCTGCGCCCAACCATGAAGGAGGTGGTTCAGTTGTTGATTGAAGCAGACCCTTGCAGATTTGATTCATGCAAGTCATCAAAGACTAAAGAATCATCAAATGTGACAAAAATCAAGAGCCCATATGATTTATGATCTGCATGAAGAGTTTGCTTGGGTCCCAAGTCCCAGGTTAAGTAATATATTATAGTATATGATCAGATAACTATGGTCCCTCTCAAACTTATTAGGGGACTGGTCATAAAGATAACTAGTTACTGTCTTAGTTTTCATGAGGGTGGCTTGTAGATTCTTTATCTCACTCTCTTTATCTTCTTTCTTTTTCCCTTATTTTGTATTTTGTATTTTTGCTCTTGTAAGGATTTGAGGAATTTAGTCGCTATAACTGCTTTACAGTAAAGCTCAGCATCCATATCTCAGAACAACAAATGAAATCATTCCCTAACTTTTATACATTTTGTTTTTTCCTCTTTATCTTTTTTGCTTTTTTCCTATTAGAGTGGGGGGAAAAGGCACATATATTAGTGAGGAGTGGAAGCTTATGAATTGTGAGAGCCTTCTTTATGCATGAAAAAGTAGGTTCCTGATTCTGAATTTAAAGGTAAAGAGGCATATATGATTCTTGTGTGGGGGGCCTCTTGAGTTAGCTATCCATTGGATATATAATTGCACCTGATTGATAGCTGAGCATCTGTGGCAGAGGAGTAAGCAGTAAATCTAATTTTTTTTCCTGTTGTTTCCTTGTTTTCTTTTTCTACATGAATTTTATTGATTTTTGTTGGAATGGAGGAGGTGTGTGCATGGAAAAGCACCAAGCTTGTTTCACCATAGATAGTGAGCCATAAAACCTCCACTCAAAAGTTGGAAAATTCTTTAATGATTAAAGGTATTCTAAGTGTGACTTGGGATTATTCCATTTCTCCCAAGTTCATTTCATCTAAATATTCTATCACTAGCTAGTTTTCTGCTGCTCTATAGCTTAGCTATAGACAACATCATGTTCAACCCAAAATTTATCAGTTATCATTTTCCTTTAAAAGGCCAAGGATACAACTCCAGTACCAACTTGCGCTATATAGGAACACAATCTAATGAATTACGATTAATCTATGTCATAATAGAGAAAGATGAATCTGTCAATCTAGCTCTCACAAAATGTCGGCACTAAATTACGAATTCGAACTGTAAAAAAATCCAAATACACATATCTTATACAATAAATGAGGAGTCTCATAATAGTTGAGTCATGTCATAGAAACATTGAGATAGAAAATTGGTCGGCCATTTGGTGCATACTAGAGTCATTTGGGAAGGACAAGTTGTGACAAGCATATAAATATATCATGATTCATGGCAACATGTGCATGTGTTTTCAATGCAACCGTGTGAGCAAAGCACACACTTGCAAGGTCTTTCTGTGTCCAACTTTGTGAGTGGGGTGCGGGGTCCTCTTAGCAGAATAAGATTCATGGAGACAAATATTTTTCTTTTGGCATGGTGGAGAGGCCATGAAGGAAAAAAGCTAGAAGCTTTGAACAGTTTAAAGAGAATGGTTCTTGAATGAAAAGACAGGGGTATCAGTATCAAGGCAATGCAAAGCTGTAATATATAAGAAGCTTCATTCTAAGGACAAATATGTCCTCCACAAGTACAAGAGGGCAAATCAGCAAAGCAGGAAACAAATTCTAAGCTGATTTGGTCATTACCACAAACACCTTATGGTCATTCTTATCAACTATCATCATTGACTTCTTTCCAAATTCCAAAGCTGTTTTTATGTTCTTACCATGCTACCAAAAAGGAGCTAATGATAATTAACTTTTAACTGCATGCATAGTGCTAGAAAACAAAGCTGTCAATGTTTTATTTGAAAACTTTACCTCATTGTAAGGCAAAGGATTGCTTATTTGAAGCCACTCCACCGCCTGAAATCACAAAATAATAAATTAGTGGTTATTGTTGGCTAACAGTGACATTCACAAACAAATAGAAACAATTATTACTATCTCCACAAAGGAAGCACTGATTATGCAAGTAATTAAGTGCTAATGTAATAAGTGAGAGGCATGATGCAAGAACAGTGATGCACCAAAATAATGGTGGTTAATTTAATTGGGTTGAAACTTGAAAATCATACCAAAGGAGAACTTTTACATGCATTCCACTTCACACTACATACTGAATCTGAGTAGTGCCTTTAGGACATGATCTTTAAGAGAAAAATAAATAAATAAAAACTAGAGTAGAAAAAAATAGTAAGGCAATTAAAAAACTTGACACTTGTAACAAGCACTATAAATTTTTTATTTTATTTTAACTCTGATGAATGTTATGTACAATAAGTCTAAGAAAAGAGAGACACACTCATTTTAGGGGGTTAAGGCCTGGGGTTATGTAATGTAAATGTCTGTGAAGTGCACACTAAAGTTGTATCCCACTCTAAATATAACAGAAGTTGACTTTGCAGAGCAACAGAAGGTTTTTACTTTTTACTTTTTGTTTTTATCAACACTTGGAAGGTAATTATGTACTCAACATTGAAGGCCTTATACTCCACTTTTCCTTAAAGAAAAAAATAATAATGAAAATAAAAAGGCTACATCTCTTTTCTTCTTTTTTTCTTTTTCTTTTTCATCAACACGAGACGAATTTGAACTTAAGATCACTTTCAACATTAAAAGAAAAAATTATTATTAAACTAAAAGCTAATTGGTGTAAGATGCTCCATAAGCAGACACTGAGTGAGTAGGGGAAAAAGTTAATAGAGTTTCTATCACTTGTTTGCACAATATGGAGGAGAGCCATGGGTGATGAGTCCAAGCCCAAAGCTGCCACTTGCTACCCATCCCAATGTCAGTTACAATATTTTGGGCCACCCCAAGTTTGCAATTGTGTGTCCTCTAGGGTTTCCAGCAAGAGCAAGACCCACAAAGACACCAGAAAAATGTGGTATTGATATCTTTTTCATTAAGAAAATTGGGTACAACAATAAAAAAACGTCACCAAGATGCATTTTATTTCCGACACAGACCAGTACCCTCGGAAAAAGTCTATGTGGACGTCGGAAACATACTTTTATTTGGCACCACCTGTGCAATGCCAAAACAAGGTCTGTATGTGCAGCGCAATGCCAAAACAAGAGCATGAAATTATGAAACTAAACCAATGTTCTATTGCTATTATCTTGTGCCATGAGTCCTAAGAATCTGAAGTAAACACAATGTTTATGTGAATGCTTAATAACACAATCATCATCTATACTTATTTTTTTCCCCTGACGATGCACCATAAAATTAAGAATTTACGTTTTTACAAAATCATCTTTTTGCCTTCTTCTTTGTCCTTACAAGTGAACCGTCGCAATCACTTGATTCCTAGTTAATGAGTTACAAGCCCAAGAGGGCTCATGGATTTCTCATTACTCCATAGATATCTCATTTCTATGGAAAATTACATAATTTCCGAGATGTGTATATCAATAGAAAGAAAATTGTTATACGTATATTATATAAATTAATTATATCATATGATGGTGTTACGATCATGCACAAAAATTGCTCAATTGAACTGAAAAAAATTGTCAAAACAAACGCTAATTACGGTTGATTATAACTTTTTCTTATGAAATAGAAATAACAAACAAACACTAGTATAATTTCAAAAACTGTTGGTCTAAATGTGGATTAGCCAGGCATTGCATATTTGATAGATGGTGAACTTTTTCCCATTCATTATTGTTTTTACCTAACAAGAAATGTCAAGAAAACAAAACAAACAGGATTACAAAAGAATGGGGAGGCAGAATCTCTTTGTCGGGCTGTATGTCTTAATTCTATTACACTATTTTAAATTCTCAAGCCGTTGGAGTTTCTCAAAATGGGATGCCCCTTTATGGTAGATTTGGATTTGGAGAAACGTAGAGATGAGTATGGGGTTTCTTTCATTAAAATATTTAATGTATCCTTCTTATTGAATTCAATTTCAACGCCATAAGTCCAGTAACGTTAGGGCACAACAAACTTTTTGGCGAAGTTAAGAAAGGGGTAGGTTTTCTCGACCTTGAGACCATTAGTCTGTAGGACAAAGCGTAATTGATCTACTTTTATTTGTTGATGACCCCAGCCACACAAGGCACTGGACGGCTGTGGCCTGTGTTCTTACTAACATTTATTAACAATTAAACATTTAATCAATTGCTCCCAGCTACCACCTTTTGATCTGACAGCTTCACATTAAATATCTATATATGAAACAAACAGAAATCAGAAATGTAAAAAGTGAAAACAGATCAAATGGGATGTTTGGGACAACAATTCTGTGGGGCTTACGAGCTCTGACTTGTGCTTGGGTTGGCCCACGGGTCTTGCCGGTTTCAGATGCTGAAAGGAGAAATACGTCAAAATCAGAAAAGATGGTGGGGACTTTTTGGAGTTGGACAGGTTTTCATTTTCAATTTCATGCGGGTTCTAAAAGCTACAATGCCAGATATCACTTTAAAAAAAATATATCAAAATACTAAATTTCAATACATAAATCTAAAAATACAGCAAAGCCGTCTACAAGGCAGTAAAAATATAATTCCAATAAGAAAAAAAAAATGCAATCAGTCAATAGAGCAATACTGTTTCTGGCAAAAGCCGAATAAACAACTATAAAACTCATATCAGTACAATTAAGTATGATTTCCAATCAGGTTCACAAAATTCAAACAATTAAAATCCTAAAATTACCCATAATATTTTTTTTTTTTTTTAATACAAGTAATTAGACCCTCGCACTATTGCCAATGCCATTAACTGAAGCATCACCATAACTAGATTCTGGCATCTAACTGCGCATAATAGCAAACAAGAGTCCTAATTTGACAACGATCATTCAAGAGAAATTTTAACACACACCGCTAACAAATTAGTCTTTTAAGTTTTGCCAAGGAGTATAATTTGACGATTCAAATGATTCTTTTTTTTTCTCTCTTCAAATATTATCAGTACAAAAATAATATAAAACTTAGCTCAATACAAAAATTGATTAGACATATAAGCAAATAAATAGAATAATAAAATGATTTCATAGAATACCAAATCGTGAAATAAAATTGTAAAGTTGATCCAAAATATTAATTTGTGATTATGGGCGCCATAAAGACTAAAGAGTATGCGCCAGTAGGGTATAGGTATAGCTTAGTAGATTGAGCTGTTTTTCCACTTTCACCTATGCGAGCAGAGATTCAAAACTCTCACACACTCAATGAATATTTGTGTAAATCCCCCCCTCTAAATCGCTTGAATTTGTTTATCTAAATTAGGATTAAATTTAAGTATTTTAAAAAAAATGATATATTACATTTATAATTCATGCACAAAGATCATCAGCATACAGAGGATCAACAAAGAATTAATTCAAATACATAGGAGTCTACCGATAACATGAGGCACACAAAGTGGCCTCCATTCATATAACCACAAAGGGTCAAAGAAATTCCGACGTAAAAGTCTTCTTTTAAACATCACTAAGAAAAAAGTTCGATTAGTATTTTAGTTTCATCAAGTCAATTTATGAAATGTGGAAATGGTAGATGAAGATGAACATAAAAAACCGAAGAGTGATTGTGATTCAAGTATGCTGCTGCGATTGTAAATACCAAATTAAAGGATTTGCCGACACACGCACAGTAGCTGAGTACAAGAAAGATTGATTGTGGACGGTTTGTGACCATTACATTTATCCAATTGTCATTCTGTTCATATTGTAAAAGATACTGGATTTTGCTCACAAACATATGACTCAAATATAATAATTGATGCTTATACTGGACAAAAATATCAACATCACCTAGCTAGTAGCTGCATTCGTATTTGTTCAACCAAGTTAATGTCAACTTTTGTCCTTGCTCAAGTGACGAGACTAAGTCGAGAAATGAGTTAGTATTAAGTTAGGTTAATGTTCGATTTAACTTTTTGCTGATAATTTTGTAACTTTTTGCTTGAACATATATTTGAGATGCACTATTAACGAAGTTAAAACCAACTTTAGTTAAGTGATTAAGGTTATTATTCATATAATATTCCATCAATAAACTTTAAGGTTTTTCTTTTCAACTTTCTGGTGGATTTCATTCTTTCAATAAGGCTATCGTGAACTCCAATCATGATCTTGATATTTCTTGTTTTCATAAAGGTATCATAATAGTAGAAAATTGAAAGACATTTTAATTCTTATTAATGCACAAATGAAAAATTGGAATGGTAATGAAGTATTTTCCTCGGTTACTATTTCTAAACATGACACCGAGAGTAGTTCAGTCTCATCCAGAAATGAACATGGGCATTACATTCTTGTAAAAACTATTATGCAAACCAAAAGGACCATATTTTAATCTTTTTTTAAAAAAACTTACATTGAAACTAAAAACATGCATTTTTTTTATTTTCATATAATAAATACATAGATTTTATTCATTAGTTTTTGTTTTGTTTTGTTTTTCCCTTTTTACCATATCATTGCATTACTAAATTGAAAAATTTGCTGGTCATAAATAATTAAAATAGCAAATATTTTTTTTTTCAAATTGCCACACATAGGTCAACAAACTTCAATTTAAAAATTTTGATTTACTACTACTTAAGACGTGAAAATGAAATAATTGTTTTCTCATCAGATACTGAAAACCTCTTTGTTCAACTCAAATAAGAACACTCACAAATTAAGATACAAAGCATAATAGAGTGCACCTGTCCAAACTCCACCAAAAGATGAAATTACCACATCATATTCATAATCATGGTGATAATTATAGGAAAAAAATAACAACCTCCAAAATCCAAATAGAGGGATGTGAAGGTGACAATTCAAACTCTCTATAGTAATTGTTGTGCCCAGCATGTAACACTCATCCCATAAATGAGTGTCTGAGTGGCTGAGTGGCTGAGTGGCATGGCATTCATTGTTTGCTGGGTCAGTGTGGTTGGCTGAGTGTCCTACACTTCATCTCCTCCCATTATAATTTTATAAACTAAGACAAAATTCATGGAACAATTTTTAATATTTCCAGAAACAAAAAGAATACTGTTTAAATAACATAAATGTTTTTAACTGCAACCGTCCTTGAATTTGTAGTATGGTAGGGGCAGAGAGAATTTTTGGTGGAGTGGTGAAATGCGTTTGAATCGTAATAAAAGAAAGAGTCTGAATTTTTAAGAGTGCTCTCTCTTACTAGTAATGTAACAAACTTGTATATGAATTGACACTTCTATCTTTCAAATAAACGGCTATATAGATATAAATTTGATGAAATAACTAAATTACTACACTTGACACAATTGAAAAATATAGAAATAAAAAATTAAATTAAAAAATCAAAATGAAACTCGAATACAAATTAGGGACTTTGCATTTGATAACCCAATAAAAAAAAAACAAAACCTAGATCTAGAATGATAGGGTCTTCTATTGCAATTTTATAACAAGGTGCATTTATAGCCATTGGATGTAATGAATGCCAATCTGCAAACAACTTTTGGTACATGGAATCAGACATTCTACGTCACTGAAAAGTCAGAAGGACACGATGGCGACATCGATGCAGCACGTCCTTCTGTAACTATTTTTTGTTTTTTTGTTTTGGACTGCCTCCGGTAACTCTAAAAAGTTTATTTCTGTTACAAAAATATGAAATTTATTTATTTTTGAAAATATGAAATTCATGTCGTGATATTAACTCAACTTATTCTTATGCTTCAATGAGGAAAATACAACTCTCAATAATTCAATTCGAGCAATCAAGTTTCAAATGTTATTCCTTAAGAGTATTTACAATCATACTTTTTATTTTTTAGTTAAAATATAACTAAAAATATATAAATGCTATTTTAGGAGCTCTCTATAAAATTTTAACTTCAATCATACTCTATAGTTTAGAAAGTCATAAATGCTATAACTCTTTTTTAATTAGTCTATATGTATTAAAAAATTATATAAAAAATAGTTAGCATTAATTAAAAAATTAAAATATTCATAAAATAAAACATCATTAAATTATAGGGAGCCATTAGGAGTTCTTTCTCTCTCTTCAGATTTAGGAGCTCCTAAAATTCTCCCTACTTTTGTCGTATTATCATCCATTATTCATTACTATACTTTTGTCGTATTATCATACACTATTCATTATTCATATAAACAAATTTATCATCTTTGGAATCTCATTCGAAAATAGTTGATCTTTCTTGTCGTATTATTGTACAAAACAAAAAGTTTATCATCATTAGACTCGCGTTGATTAATAGTTAATTTATCGTTAAACTATTGAGTTTTTGTCGTATTATCATACATTATTTATTATTCGTATAAGCATGTGCTTTATTATGTCATTTGGCACCACACCATGTGACGCGTTATTATATCGTTCGGAATCCTGCCATTGGGTGCGTTATTATGCTATTCGGCACCCAAACATTCGACGTGTTATTGTGCCATTCGATGCATTATTATACCATTCGACATCCCATCATTCGATGTGTTATTATACCATTCGACACCCTGTCATTTGGCACCCTATCATCCGACGCATGATTGTGTCATTCGACACCCCCGACCTTTGGCAAGTTATGGTGACCTTCGGAACTTTGCCCTTCGGCAGTTTACGTCAAGATACTGGGATCAGCAGGTAAGGAGAACTGGCTTAAAAACTTCGTACCAAGGAACGTGCAAATTTCGCCATCCAATATCCTTCTTACTTGGGGACTTGGGGGACTGGAGATGGTGCACTATACGACTTGGAAGAAGGCTAAGGTGTTGCTCGGTCAATGGATTGAAGATTACAAGTCCTCAACCAAGAAGTACCTACTTACTTGAGAACTTTAGGGACTCATGTTTATACCATATCTAACCCAGCAACTCTAAGCAAGGAAAAAAGTCCCCCAGTGGAATATTACAAGAAGTGAGGACTCCCTTTACCTATAAAAGGAGGCCACTCTCCACTTAGAGAATGGTCACACCCCTTCTTCCCTTTATCTTTGGGTCCTACCCTTTGTACAATGTAAATACACATTATTATAATGAGAATATACTTTTCTGTAGACGTAGCTCATTCATTAAGGATGAATCACGTATATATGTCTTCTGTATATTTATTTACTTTGCTTTCACTTGCCTCCTTAAGGTATACACTTGCTGAAGGCCTTAGCCTTCACATACCATCCATCACACATCACATCTCTAAGCTAGGCTCAATCTTGACCGTCCATTTTTTAGCATTAACATAATATTACAAGAAGCGAGAACTCCCCCTCACCTATAAAAGGAGACCACTCTCCACTTAGAGAAGGATCCTATATGTTCTTTCCCTTATCTTTGGGTTATACCCCTTGTAAATACACATTATTATAATGAGAATATACTTTTTCATGCACATAGCCCATTTATTAGAGGTAAACCACATATGTCTGTCTTCTGTATATTTACTTACTTTCCTTCTTTCATTAATTGCATAAGGCAATCACTTGCCTTCTTAAGGCCTAAGGCTTCACACACTTGCTGAATGCCCAAGCCTTCACACATCATCCATCACACCGTACATCTCTAAGTTGGGTTCAATCTTGATTGTTCATTTTTGAGCATCAACAATTCATATCAAGAAATTTATCATATTTGCACTCGCGTTCAATAATAGTCGATCTTTATTTGGATTGAATTTTTGTCATATTATCATACAAAACAAGAAGTTTATCATCTTTAGACTTGCGTTGATGAATAGTTAATCTATCATTAAACTACTGAGTTTTTGTCGTATTATCATACACTATTTATTATTTGTATAAAAACAAGTTTATCATATTTGAATTCGTGTTAATTAATAATCAATCTTTATTTCGATCGAGTTTTTGTTGTATCATCGTACACTAATCACTATCGTATTAGCATGTTTATCGTCTTTGGATTCACGTTACCTACTGCCCTACCTATCTCATGGCTAAATTTTTGTCATAATATCACACACTATTTTTAATCCGTATAAGTTGCCTATTATCTTCTTATTTATGTTATTAACTGCCAATCTCTCTTTGAGCCGGATTTTTGTCGTATTATCGTACACTATTTATTATGTGTATCAATAAGTGTACTTTCTCTAGATTCAGGATTAATTTAGAGTCGTTATTGACACTCCAAAAAAATGATATGCACTTTGCACTTGGGCAATGAGAGGGAAAATACTCCTCTCCTTCCCTTATAAGTATAAATTCCTACATTCTTGCCAATGAAAGTATAACGTATGCAAAGATTTTTCTTTTTATATTTCTTATGAATTATTTTTATCCATGTGTAAAATTGTGATTTACTGGAAGGATAAGTATCTTCTTCCAAGGAAAAAAAAAAGAAGGAAAGCAATATACCCATTGAAATTGAATTTGTGTTAATTAATTACCAATCTTTCTGTCGGTTAAATTTATCATTTCGTGTCAAAAATTATCTTATCACATTAAAAAATAAAAAAGGAAAAGATAGAAGAAAAGAAAACAAAAGGGTGAGTGTTTGTTTGTAAGGAGAAAACAAACGAAGAGAAAGTTGAAAATGGCACTTCACCGGCCTCCCCAAATCCAAAAAGCGTAATGCCTGCCAAAACATAAAAACTACCTCCCCCCAACCAATAAAATTTGCCATTATAGACCAACAATAACCCACTCTTCTCTTTCCCTCTCCACCTCTCTCTCTCCCCCTCTCAAAACCCCATAACAAAAGCAAGACCAACAACCCAGAATAGCTTTTATAAAAGACTGAGAGGGAGAGAGAGAGGTGTCTGTGCTTGGCTTGTACCCATTTTCCTGTTCTGCAATGGCGGTGGAAGACAGGACCTTCCCTTTGTCTCCCACTCTGTGCAGTGACCCAGATGCCCTTGAGGTACCTTCTCATCATGCTTTTGTGTTTCGAGGGACGTTTTCGTGCATTCACAGACTGAAGGCACTACAATGTAGCTCTTTCTCTCTGTAAAAAGGAGAAAAATCCAACCTTTATTGGTTGGAAAAGGGCAAACAGGATGGAGCCAGGCAAATTTCATTTATATAATATTTCTTTTCTCTGAAAAAAAAGCTAAAGGCAAAAAATTTCATACCCTCTTATTTATGTTTGTGGGGTTTTTTTTTTTTTTTTTTCTTTATGGGGATTTTTTTTCTATGGGAAGTGAAAGGTTCTTGAAATTCTAGAGGCGGAGGAGGAGCATACGGTTCGTCATGGATCATGGGTATTTGTCACCACACACTCAAATGTCACGAAGAAGACAGTGGCGGAAGCATGTTGATGACTATGACTTTCATGGTTGTTGGTCATAATGATGTGATGATGAAGTTGTATGTTATATTTCCCCAAATTTTCCATACACTGAGTTGATTTTATAAAAAAAGAAAAAGAGGTATAGTTCTTAACTTCTTCTATATGTGACTTTCCCTGTTGTGTTAGTTTCTTTTTTCCATATTAGTCTCTCTTTATTTTACATTTTATTTGCTCAACAATCATATGAAAAATTATTGAATGTCTGTTGCTTGTTGAAGTGAATAAGGGCTTTCATGATGGAAAACTGCCTCTTGAGAATGAAACTGTTCCAGTTTGCCTCTAGAAGCCTTAGAAATTACTGCATATGTTTTCTTTGACCATTTGAGTTGGTTATCTTTCCTTTTTCACTGGTCTATTAAGAGATGGGTGGAAGTGGAAAAAGTAGAACCACTTCATTCAATGTGTTGCATAGATGTCTCTGGGCATTTGGGCCTGATTCTTTTACCATTGTGTAGTCTTCCTAAGCTAATAATTAGTTTCTGGCATTTTGTGTTCAACATACGTTGGAAAAGAGGTTAATCGATCGAGCAGGTCCAGCATATATTGCAGCTTGCTGTTGATCTACCCTGGACAATTTCTTGTCACTGTATCTCATTCAGCTTGTAATAGTGTTTTCCTTTTATTCCCATATCAGGAGTGTAATCTTATATTTGAGGTCTGGTGCAGAAAAAATTGCTGAAATCAGAAATGCTGAAGTGAAAATCCTCAACATTTTAACTCTTTTTCCCCACTCTATTGGCTCAATGTTGCCCATCCTAGAGGGTGTGGTTATAAGTTGAGCCTTTCTTTCTAATGGATAGAAGGGGTAAGTAAATCATGTCGAAATAACAATCAGAATTTTGTTTATCATTCTCTGTTTTAGTTGCAGTGTCTTCTCTGTTTTGAATCTTGCTTAGCGATTTCAGATTGTCAACTGTGTATACCGTTGTTTGTTAGTAAAAGAAAATTGTCTTTTGCCTTTGGATTGTGCTAAACTTGCTGTCTCCCTCATGTCTATTCATTAGACAAAGCAGCTTCAACACTTGTTCCCAACTCTCGAACCAATTCCACTCATGGCATGACTGAACTTTTACCTGAGTCATACTTAAATTCTCTCCTTGTTTGACAGCAGTTTGCTGAAGGTCATCTGCATATTCTCGATTGCGGATACATTCCGTTGTATCTTTAATTTACTCTCTTTTAGAATGCAGGAATTATCATAATCCTTTTCCGGTTTACCAACTGAAATTGTCTTCTCAGATAATTCAGTATAAAGATTAAGTAGTGAGTCAATTTCTGTGAACCTTTATGCAATTCACCTCCCAAACATTACTAACATGTTTAGTTTCTGTCTAAGCTTCATCCTTAAGAGCATATGATGAAGCATTTGCAACTTTTACTCATAAAGGTTATGCATGTACTCTAGTTTACCTACCAAAATCTGTCACAGTGGTAAGAACTTTCACTTTGTGACTTGATATGGAACTTCACAGTCAAGAAATTTATATTTTGTTTTTCCTTCTTAGCCGTTCCTACATTATTTCACGTAGCCATCATCTGTTTGATACATCCATCATCTCACTATGGCTCTATTGTCTTGAAGCCTGGCCTGTAGACTATTGGGATAATTTAGAAAAAGAATAGAGTATAAATGTACTTAGTACGGCCATTTGTTTGTTTGTTTGATTATTTATAGGGTTAGATACCATTTACATGCATAGGACATACATATTCTCTAGAGAAGGCGGCAAACAAGACAAGATGCCTGACCTTGGCCTGCTTAGGAAGTTGAGATCCTGTAAAGATGGATAAAATATGCCTTTGTGAATTGTGGTTATTAGGTCAATTATATCTTTTTGCTAACTAAATAAGCAAGTTACTGCTTTCTGCTTTCTTTCAACCCAATTTGATCTTATGTGAAATTAGCAGGCTCCGATCAGCCAGCAGCAGGGTCTTTTGCCGGAATTGGTTGATGAAATTAATTGAGCATGTGTTGTTTGTTTGCTTCTTGCATGTTTTGGTGTCTGGATGATGTTCGGGTTTGCAATATTGATATTAAAAAAAAAAAAAAAAAACTATTTTCATGTTCTGGAATTGAGCCGACGAGCCAAAGGAGGAAGGGGGGTTTTCCAAACACACGCTATTAAGATGTCATGGGTATTCAAATCTAAGACCATAGGTATGTAATTCAAGGCCTTTATTCACTGAGGTAGACTCCGTTGACATGTAGGAAAAAGGTTAAGATAGGCTAAATCAACTGTTCGATTTCCTTCCATTGTAAAAAAAAAAAAAAACAAAGAGAAAAACAAAAACCTGGTCACTCAAAAAAAAAAAAAACTGGTCTGTTATGATTTTTGTTCAGCCCAGTATGTAGGTGATAGCATTGCCATTGGGCCTCAAGATTGGATGTTTTTCAGGTTAGGTTTGGATATTTTAAACACAATGATAGAAACGGAGGAGCACCTGTCTGTTGGTGTTCCAACTGCTCACCTACTTAATTAACGTTTTACCCTACAAATCACTTAAAAATTAATATTAGCTTCAATTACAGTTTTTGGGAAGGACTTCTTGCTCTACAGGGGTTGCTTTCAGTTTTAAATCTACAAAAAATCTCAAGGGTTTTAGACCCAAAAAAAAAAAAAAACCTGTATTTAGGTTGAATGTTAAGATTAAAAATTCTCTCTTAAACTTTCCAAACAAAGAACTTTAGCAATATTTGTCCCAGTTTAAGGGTGCAAGTGTGGGTCGATGGGGTATAAGCACATGACCTTTATTTGCATATTAGAGATCTCAAGTTTGAATCCTCACGAAGTCTCTATAGTTTGAACAAATTTCAACCTTAGCCTCATAATTTTCTTATTTTTACAATTTTAGTACCACTCGTTAACTTTTATAAAATTGAAGATGGTAATTTGAAGAAAGATGGGGCAACATGTACATTTCTCGTGTGTAGACCGTTACCTTTCATGTGTGTTGATTTTATAAGAAAGCATGTCTTAACGAGTGAGTTGAATTTGAAACCCTAATTGGAAAGTAAGAGATTTTCCCGGGTAAATTCTTGGTGTTTGAGTACGCTCTCACACATCGCACTTGAAATGTCGAAAATGCCCATGCAACTGTTGTCACATTACATTTTCATTCAATTTTAATTGGATTAGTGAATGTGACTAAAATTGTAAAAGTATGCACACTACATGACTAAAATTGACCGAACTAGAGTGAAAAATTGCTCAAACTAGAGAAAACAAAAGCGTAAAACAGCCATATATAAATTCTTCCTTTTTACAGTCTAGTATTTATTATTTTTTACTATGAAAAGAGGAAACAAACAAAATAAAATATTTGATCATTTTTTACAAAGTTAAAATCACTGCTATTAAAAGAATTATGGTACTCCTGCTGATAAATTCATTCTCGTGAAAATAAACTTACTGAATCAAGATCGAAAATATTCTTCCAGACTATTTGTTAGCAATAATCTTGCCATATTATGAAAAATGGAATACTAAATCAATTGATTCTCATTTAAATGTGTGGTTTAAATCCACCATCTAATAGCATATGCATTGTAAAGGTTAGGGATGACATTACTTAGACTAAAAGAGTTCGAGTTAACCCACCAAATCAGAATTAAGCCATGAGTAATGAAAAAATAGACAGATTTAACGAAAAAGACTAGTAACATAAAATCTAATTTTAAGGACGACAATAACTATTTTTGAAAATTAAGGACGAAAAATATAACTTACGAAGTAATTCAGGTTCCATTGCTACAATTTAGCCAATTTTTTTTACTATAATATTTAATCTAATTTAAGGAAGACAATAACTATTTTTGAAAATTAAGGACGAAAAATATAACTTATGAAGTAATTCAGGTTCCATTGCTATAATATAGCCAAATTTTTTTACTATAATATTTTCATCAAAGTATACATGAACATGAGTGGAAAAGCAAAAGTTAGAGTAATTTGCGCTCCATTCCAAACCAGCCAAATAAAGATAATATTTGCTGGGGTAGAGCGCATCATGCTGGTAGCACAAAACAATCCAAGCTGACACTACCCCACTTGGCCACCACTAATTACTACTCATTTCCATATTTTAAAACATATTTTATTATTATTATTATTTCTGTTTTCTTTTTGGCCAGATCTAAATTTGAATTTTTTGGGAGAAAATATCTAAATTTGAAATTTAAACGGTCTAGTAGTTAAGGGCCAGCCAGTGTGTCCAATGATTCAGCTCCTCTCTCTCCTCAGAGCTGGCAAACCCTAATTTTAACCTCAGCCACCTCAGCCTCCGGTCAACTAACCCCAATTAGATTTTCCCCCTTTAAAAACCACAAGCCTCAGACCTAAATCTCGTACAACCCAACCCAAAACGAAGGCGTCTTGGTAAACGCCGCCTCTCCTCCTTCTTCCTCCTCCTCAACATCCTTGCATTTCCAAAACCCTATCCCTAACCCTCAGCGAAAATGAGAGAGTGCATTTCAATCCACATCGGTCAAGCCGGTATCCAAGTGGGCAACGCCTGCTGGGAGCTCTACTGCCTCGAGCACGGCATTGGGCCCGATGGCCAGATGCCCAGCGACAAGACCGTCGGCCGCGGCGACGACGCCTTCAACACCTTCTTCTCAGAGACCGGCGCCGGCAAGCACGTCCCTCGCGCCATCTTCGTCGATCTGGAGCCCACCGTCATCGACGAGGTCCGCACCGGCACCTACCGCCAGCTCTTCCACCCCGAGCAACTCATCTCCGGCAAGGAGGACGCAGCCAACAACTTCGCTCGCGGCCACTACACCATCGGCAAGGAGATCGTCGATCTCTGCCTGGACCGCATCAGGAAGCTCGCTGATAACTGTACCGGGCTTCAGGGGTTCTTGGTCTTCAATGCCGTTGGTGGTGGTACCGGGTCGGGTCTCGGGTCGTTGCTTCTGGAGCGGCTTTCGGTCGATTATGGAAAGAAATCCAAGTTGGGTTTCACTGTGTACCCTTCTCCTCAGGTTTCTACTTCTGTTGTGGAGCCTTACAACAGTGTTCTCTCTACCCATTCTCTGCTTGAGCACACCGATGTGTCTGTGTTGCTCGACAATGAGGCCATCTACGACATCTGCCGGAGGTCTCTTGATATCGAGCGTCCCACGTACACCAATCTCAATCGCCTTGTCTCTCAGGTAATTTATCAAACACCTTTGGTGCATTAGCTTCTGATTAATTGTATTTTACCAAATACCTTATGTGCATCGCTACTGATTCTGATTTGTTTGGGTTTGACGACTGATGGGATGTTGATTTGTTGCTTTGTAGGTGATTTCTTCTCTGACGGCCTCTTTGAGGTTCGATGGAGCTCTGAATGTGGATGTGACTGAGTTCCAGACCAACCTGGTTCCTTACCCCAGGATCCATTTCATGCTTTCATCTTATGCTCCGGTGATCTCTGCTGAGAAGGCGTATCATGAGCAGCTCTCGGTGGCTGAGATAACCAACAGCGCATTCGAGCCGGCTTCTATGATGGCCAAGTGTGATCCCCGCCATGGCAAGTACATGGCATGCTGTTTGATGTACCGAGGTGATGTGGTGCCCAAGGATGTGAATGCAGCGGTGGCCACCATCAAGACCAAGAGGACAATCCAGTTTGTGGACTGGTGCCCTACTGGGTTCAAGTGTGGTATCAATTACCAGCCACCCACTGTTGTTCCGGGCGGTGACCTTGCCAAGGTGCAGAGGGCTGTTTGCATGATCTCCAACTCCACCAGTGTGGCCGAGGTGTTTTCTCGCATTGATCACAAGTTTGACTTGATGTATGCCAAGCGTGCTTTCGTGCATTGGTATGTGGGTGAGGGCATGGAGGAAGGAGAGTTCTCGGAGGCTCGTGAGGATCTTGCTGCTCTGGAGAAGGATTATGAGGAGGTTGGCGCTGAGTCCGCTGAGGGAGATGATGGCGATGAAGGAGATGACTACTGAGAGTCTTGAGCTTCATGCCTTTATGTGTTTTGGTATTTCTATGTTTTTGGTTTGAATGCTGTTTGTGGCTGGTGTATGTGAGCTATGCATCTTCATAGCACAGACCTCTCTATGTTTAAGTATATGGTTTTATTTTCTATGTTAGTTTGGTTTTATTTGCTGCTGCTTCTGCAATCTATCATATATTAATAATGCTTATTGGGTTAAGGTATTCTTAATTTAATTCAGAATAAGAAATTATGTATGGAAAACTAAGCATTAGTCCCAAACTTGGCCTTTATATTATTCACATAAGGGCAAGAGCACTAGATTCTGAAACGACTAGACCTGAAGCATTAAGTTTTCATTGAGTTCTTCCCATGTTTTTGCTTTTCCGGACCAATAATGCTATGCCAGATGAAAGTGTTGTGGCAATTCCCGGATCATAGAAATTTTTCTCCTTTTCATGATGCAATCTGAAACATTCCATATGCTTGACTAAAGACACCTAATCCCAAAATGAAATTTTAAAGGCGTCACAATTTTGGTTTTATTTGCTGCTGCTTCTGCAATCCAATATATGATTATTAATGGAGAAAGTTAAAAGAACGTGGGAAAGAAGAATGAATGGATATGATGAGATCAACTACTTCCTTCTAATCAATCTTGTTTTATTTGCTGCTACTTTCTTCTAATCACTCTAGTTATATTTGCTTCTGCTTCTAATCAATTTTGGTTTTATTTGCTGCTGCTTCTGCAACCCACATGGTAAATCATGAATTGGAATTGTTCCATTATATATATATATATATATTAATACACATGGAGGAAGGAATGAGAATAATTCTAATATCATTCCATGCAACTAAACAAGTTATTGGAACTTTTGTACTTCAATCCAAGATAAGAATCATATTTGAAAAGCTAAACAAGGACTGAATATTATTTTCATTGGGGAAAAAGTGGTTGTGACAGCCATCGAGTTTCATTTACGAACACCAAAATGATGAAAGGATTAGAATCATAGGTTTTTTATTTTTTATTTTTTATATTTTTTATACAAGGCAATCTGAAGCATCCCATCCCAGCCCATCCCAGCATTAAACCATATACTAAATGAAATCTTAGAGACGTCCTAATTTTTCAACTAGGCGGTTCTCTATTTCAAGTCTCTTCTTCGCCATCAACCCGTACCTTGGAACTAGATGTGTATCCGGAGTTGCTACAAGTTTGCTCTTGAGAGATGTATTCCCTAGCTTCTTCTCATACAAGCATTTGAAGGGCACAAAACTTCCTTCGTTGTGGCATAGCCAACCATGAGCAGCCCTCAATGCAGCTCCTAGAGAAGCTGAATCTGTAAAGGGGACAAAAAAGAAAGAAAGAATAAGTTACAGTGATCTCTCCAACAAGCAAAGTTCAATCTTGTAAAACAAGGAAAGTATCAAGACCACCGTCCATTTTGACTTGGGAGATAAATTTTTTTGAGTAGCCTAGATTCAGATGCATAGATATTTGATGCAATGCCTACCCGGTCTTTCAACTGTGTAGACCTCACATCCAAAAACACAAGCTGCTATGCCCAGGATGGAGTGATTTACTGACGCACCGCCTGTGGCTATTAATCGTTTTGGAGGAGAAGGCATTCCAAATCTTTCTGCATGACCTCGCATTGACACAAACGGGCCCTCTATTACTGCCCGAACCTGCAAATTTGTAAATTAGTCTTTCTTAGGAAGAGCTCATGTAGGATATCCTTTAACTATGTGAACAATTTCGATTTTAAAGTACAAACCTCAGAAGCACCATCAAATTCCTTCTCCACTTCACGTTCATTCACGCCCTCCAAAGTTTCACCGTTAAAATTTTCAAGAACATAGCGGTGAAAACCAACTAGAAGCATAAACTAGAGCTTATCATTTGCTGCTTAATTTTATGATTGAATTTATAAAGTTAAATAGAAAGAAAGGCAGATGGATATCCAAGCATTATAGAAACCCAAAAATAACATCTTCTTAAACAAAAAACAAAAACAAGAAAAGGAAGGCTAACATGCAAAGACTTAAAGAAGCAACAATGTATTATTAAAGCTCCCGGGCAGCACACAATCCATTTGACTATTTACCTCTGCATCAGCCTACTTGATGCCCAAAGCAAATAAATAGATCAGAAACAGCTATTTAGGTTAAAACCTTAGTTTGTCCAATTACAATTTGGGTGGAAACTGCCACATGCCAAAAAAAGTATTGTTGATCGAAAACCAACCCAGAAAAAAAGGCAATTCAACAGGAGATACCAAATATGGACTAACCACAGTCACTAAGTGAGAAAGAGAATACAAGTATAAATGGAGCAAATAATTAAGAAAAGAATCCAACCTGGAAGCGGGGGAAGAATTTCATGCTCCTTGTAGTAGAAACCCAACTTTCCACCTATAGCAGAAACCACAATATGAAATAGAGAACAGATGATAATAATTCCTATAAGAAAGTAGTTAATTATTTATTTCCGTTTGGCTGGAAAGAAAGAAAGTAGTTCAGACACGACATACTGACCATTTAGAGGTAATGTAGACGAAAGCTGTTGAGCGAATTTTTCCCAACTGCTTTCCGCATAGCGATTGCGAACATCTAAAATGAAGATTGAGGTCATACTAGGAAACTAGAAGATATATCTCAATTAGAACTGTAGGAATATGCATCAACACATGGTTGTACCTTCACGAGTTAGAGACCCATTCTTGTAGCACAACATTACCATGTACCCTTCTGTGTCAACAGGATTAGGGAAAA